>JARJDQ010027674.1:0-16609 GCA_030264215.1 Geostiba sp. GC000077
CACAGTGATGCCGGGTCCCAAGTGGGATCCCCACCAGTTTCAAGCGCGCCAAAAAAATTTGAACTTTGTTCTTAATTATTTAAGAAACCAGATGGTGAAAGTATTTCATTTTTTGAATGCGCATCATTTTCTTGAATATGAAACCAAACATGACACCAAACATGTGTAAACAGAAGGATTTATGATGGGATTTAAAATCCTATACAATTCGTATACAATTGAAGATTTCTTTTGGCTTAGACTTACATTTAACGATGCGATACATCTGAGCATTTCTATAACTGATGGATAAGTTGGATGTACACTTCCATCAAAAATTGATGTCATTCCAAAGTTCGTTCGCTTACAACAACGGCATATTTCTGTAAAGTATAATTTGCACTCCAAGTCCATGATGATTATTTATATTCAACGTGGTGTGCGCAAATCGTCCGCTTCGTCCTCAGGTAGCTCCACAATCCACAGGTTCTACACGCGGTCCTCAGTCCTCAGGAGACTCGATACTTCGTCGATACCGAGGGGTAGACTCAGCAATCGGCATGTCGATACTGTGTTTTCGCTTTGTTTAGGATGGTTTAGGTTAGAATATGTAGCCGGTCTTACGTTTTAGCGCCAAAATATTCCATGTGCATTACTTATTATTATTATTATTACTTATTCGCGTTATTCCATACCACTTTCACACCTCCCTAATTTTTAAATGTTTGAGGACATATTTTGAAACGCTGTTTAAAATCACGACTTTACTCCTATTATACATAAATCAACGAATCTGTTCATCGAACAGACTTTAATCTTTAATATAACTGTTGATAAACTGTTCCTCTGGTTTTCAGTGCATTCTTGCAATTTTAATATTTTATATTTTAAGTTTTATGGCTAAAATCCATGTCTTTTATTTCTCATCAACTGACCATAAGAAGCTACAATATGGCCTCTGAGACTACACCATTAGTACTGCTTCACTCTAAAGTCTAAACAACTTTCCAATAAATATCAGTTTTGAGTAGATGAAATTCTATTACATTCTATTACATTTCTTTCAAACATCCAAATAGAGAACCTACAAGATTCTATGTCTCTTTTCCTAAAATAAACATTGATCAACATAAAAATATGAAAACATTGATAACAAGCATAATTTGCATATACAACTATTATAATTGTAGTACACTGTACTGTAGTACTAACTAGTAATGATAAGTTGTAGCAATACTTAATTAATGGATTGAAGCTAATTTCACACAATCCCAAAATGCAAGAGAAACAAAATTCGTATGAATTCAACATCAAAATTCATTATATATCTTCATTTGAGCTGAATTGTTCTAAGTGCGTTTTGTATTAAAAAAATTTAAAACACTATCTCAAATTAAAAGTTTTATGGTTTGAATAGATAAATCAAATCCATGTCTTACATTTTGCATGAACTCACCGTCATAAAAAGTTAAGAAGAGAACATAAATATTTAAATATCACAACTCACAAGCCAAGCTTTGAAGGTATTTGATTTTAGGATTATCAGTAGTAGCATAGGGTTAATTTTATTCCTATTCTATAATATGTACTTCAAATTTCAATTGATTCATTATTGTTGATATTGTACTAGTGCACTAGATATGCTCAATTCCTCAATTGAGATCAAACTTCTTAAAGTTGCTGTGATTATGATTATACTTAACGGACGTATTGAAGTCGTTTCATTCGAAACATTTATTGTCATTGTCACGTAATATTTTGATATCTTCATAAATGCGTGTAGAAACTCTAAAATCTCGATATTGATTGAAAATTTCCTGGTGTATATGTAGATTCTTTATAATATTCTTAAAGCTAAGTATTGTTTTCATTATTGTCATCATGTATACCTGTATACCATAACATTTATCACATTTACTCGACATAAAAGAGTATATAAGGTTAGTTTTCTAAAATAGCTAACGAGTGTTTCAAACAGAAAATTGTATGAAATCGTAAAAATCCAAGCCTCGGAATAGTTTTACTTCCATGAAGATTAGCAAAGATAATTCTAATAGTAATATTGAATTATTGTCATCATTTCTTTGTTCCTTTGAGTTGGAAACTAATGCAGCAAACATTGTGCTTTCACAATAAACTCATAGTTTCCTACCTTAGAGGATGGAATATAGAATTTTCCAAAAGTAATAACTCTATTAACACATTTTAAGTACTTGTGCATAAAGTTGACCATTTAGAATTGGTAATCGTTTAGCGCCAAATTTCAATCAGTTCATGATTACGCTCGATGTCAAAAGTCAATAGCTTGGCATATTTTTTAAGTAGCTTGTGCCAGTAACAATTGACTTCTTTCATGCGCAAATTGTTCCATATCATGTTAAAGCCATTCTGGGCGATCTCCATCGCTAAATCATCGTTCTCTTTGAAAAACTCTATAAGCTCCTTCAACGTTTTCATCGTAGACGTTGGGTCTACAGGAATATAGTGCACCCAAGGCTTCAAGGACGGATAGAAAAATTCGAGCCATTCATCGCCGACGTGAAACACCAGCGATTTACACAACAAAATATGTTTGAATCGAAAACTGGCCGCAACGCCGCGGAAATTAAACAAATACTTATAGTTGCAGTGCTGATTAAAAGACACTTCCTTCGCTGGCGGCGCATGCAAGGTGTCAGCATCAGACTTCCAAGCTTGATTCTTTGTGTATTGTGCATCAACCATGTCTGGATGTTCTCTAGAGAGCAATATCAGGGTGTCGCGTTCACTTGATGTTCGCGAACCGCGGAAGAAAACTTTGGTTGCCTTATTTTCCCAGGTTGTCTTATTAGCTTCCTTGCCTAATTGCTCTCGTAGAAGATCCCATCTGCCAATGCCTCTGGGAAAGAGTGAAATGGCTGGTCCACCTTCCCAGAAAGCCCAAGCAGGATACATGATATCGTAGTATTCTGAAGTTTTGCTGAAGGAAAATATCGGACCAAACACTCCATAGTTTTTGTTGATTTGTGGCCAGTCTCTAGTGTTGATTATAAACTCCATGTTAGGTAGTTTTGGTAACAATTCAAAGAGAAAGTGTTCAATTCCCAAGCATCGTGCTGGGAACATGCAATTCTTGTCTCGATAAATCTTTCCATCAAGAATTTGGTATCTTGTTCCTCTAAAATGCACATTATGTTAGTTGTCTATTCATTGGCAAGTGCAGACAAAGGTTTTTAACTTACTTTTCCTTGACTGCATCAATTAGCTCTCTGGTAATGCCACTTTTAAAGGGCTTTAAATCATGATGGATTACTTTAGTATGGCAGTTACATTTGCTGCATGGTTCATAGTTGGCTTTTGCTTCAGAGATTTTGTTTAAATAATAGCTGTCGCGTTCATTTGTTTCTGCAATGAAATTTCAGTGAAAAAAAAATACAAAAACGACGGAATATCCAAGGAAATGGGAGGAAGCGAAAAGTGCGAGGAAAAGTGTAGTTGTTTGAGGTTAAATCCCAATCGATTTCCACAAGAACTCTTTGACTTGATTACCTTTTGAATATTTATTACTTTCGCTGGGGTCGCTCTTACATTTGTTGCCGTTTTTAGCAACGCACTGTTCTCTATTTCCCCAAACAATACTGATGACGCAAATCAAAATAAATAACATACGAAGGTGAACGAGAACGTAAAAAGCGCTCATGATGAACTCATTCTCATGAAGTCTGTTCGCGACTGATGACTGGAACCTGGAACTAGACTGGGAAGTGGGAAACTCTGGGAAAGTGTGGAAGTGGAAAGTGGCAGCGCGTTTCGGGATTGGAGGAAATCAAGGGACAGGGACACAGGGGACACAGTTATTAACTAGCTCGGGAGTTCATAAAAGAACGTCTTCGCATCGATTTTTCGCGGCGCCGAATCAGCGACCATAAATCGACATCAGCGTGTATAGCAAGGGGCTGAGGGAGGCGGTGCATAAACCGAATCCGATCCAAGGGCGCTGCATAATCCACGCGGTGGAAATGACGAAAAGCGCGACGGAAAATGCGATGGTGAAGCTGGTCGACGGCGGCACCTCGGCGAGCGTGAACTGCCGCGGCAGCTTCGCGCTGAAGGCGCGCATTACCGGCGCGAGGAAAACGCTCGCGGCATATAGGACGAAAATGCCCGCGATGCGCAGCTTCCACGTTTCGAAGCGAATATCCGAATGTTCATAATCGAACATTTGATTGATGTTGAAATGCCCGTGACGCAGCAGGGCGATCTGATGGTTGCCGGAGGTGGTAAACGGCACCAAGTTGCCATCCTTTTGCATGGCAACGATGGTCACCGGATCGCCGTTGTGACCTGCCGCATAAAACTGCACGCGAATATCTCCGACTTCCGGTTTCCACACGTCGTAGGAGTGATAGTAGATGCCGAGATGCAGTTTGATGTCTTTGCGCTCGGGTCGTTCATCGCTGGTCATTTCGGTGTAGTCGGTGAATTTATCCTTGATTTCCGATCCGACGGTGAGCTCGCCCACACGCACCGAGGGCGAGATGTAGATATGCGTCTTGAGCATCAACTCCTTGGGGTTTTGATGGCCGTGCCGAATGTAGAAGCTGTTGCTGTCCACCAGCTTGTCCCTCCATTCGGTGACGTAGTAATAGTCCGAGTCGTCGCGATTTCGAGCGCTTTCTGAGAATTGTGCATCCGTATCCGCATAGTTGCTCTGGACCCGTTCCTCCACCCATTGGAACATCTGCACGCGACGCTTCAGCTTCACCGCCTGGATGGCGATGGAATACTCCGGCTCGGTGAGAGGTTCATCGATGAGCAGATTGCCGCTGATGTGGACCAATCGGCCGTCCAGCTCGGCCTGCACAGGCTCGTAGAAGTTCAGCGGGACGACGTTGTTGAAGGCTTCGTCCAGGGAGTTTCCATGATGCACCGCGCGTCCTTCGTTGAACGCTAGCAGCCAGATTCCCGCACCGGTGAGGATGATCCCCAGCGTGGAGATCAGCCACGTTCGTTTGAACTCTTCCTTCACGGAAATAGTCATATCTGATATTCAAATGGGCAATATTTCTTTGCAAGTGATTTGAATCCAGTTGACGGCACTTCTAATTCACATTTCACATTATACGCATGCTCATTGGCCAGCGAACACCAACACAGACGATGCGGCTGTAGAAGGCACCATTCAAGGCGCAAAGATGTGAAATTACGAAGAAATATTAAACGTGTAAGTACGTAGCACACTGTTGTGCACTTTTGCTACACTTTATTTGCCGATATAGTTTTTAATCGTTGCTATTTCTTTTTTATTTTCGCACGGAGGCGCCTCACACTCGATTCTAACCTCAACGCACTCGAGAAGGAAATATCGATTAGATCACATACGGTAGAGATGTACCAATATACAGGGTCCTCGTTGGAAGTGCTACATTGCAACGCACAAATACACAATTAGTAAACAAGCAATTGTTTTGTGATTCATTCGCTTCTCCTTAATGGTATTACATGTTTTTTTTCGTCTAGAGCATTTATCTGCTGATAATAGGTTGTTGGCTTTTCGGAATGCGAAGCTAAGCAGAATTTTACATGATTTGCGCTCGCGTTCGATTCACCGGAAAAATGAGACGCTTTTAGTTTTAAGTAAATAAATCAGGTACTAAAACACTGGTCTTGCACATGTAATTGTAATAACTTCCACCATAATCACTTCCTGATGTTAAATATTCCGCAATGACAATAAAATTAGCGTGATCACGTTCGCTCGCGACTCAAGGTTCTCCTCTGCGTTTTATTTTTGTGCTGTGTGGTCTGTGCGTCCACCTAGAGCTAGACAACAAGCTGCAATGACAAAAATTTAAATAAATGCTTGGAACGGCAATTCCACACTGCGCTATGAATTGGATGGGGATTATGGGTGTTTGTCGCGAGCGAAAAATTACTACGCATTACGTTTAATTATACCTGTCCATTCGATCAGTTTGTGGCCAAATATTTTCCATCTTTGACGCCTTTGCTCTTATTTTGATTGGAAATATATTAACACTTAACATTTCAAGATTCCAACCCATTCCCAATCCATTATGTGCAAATTAAGATTTGAGTGTTTACCCAGCGAAAACATTCTAGAATATTCCGATTTTGATGTAAATTGTAAACAACTTTCAATTGTTTTCCAGAGAAAATGCGAGCGCTGGTGGTGACGATATGGGTCTTCATCAATTTGATATTTTTCGGCATGTGTGGGTACATGTACGTGCTCTGGTCCGAGTACTGGATGTACATTGAGAAGGATCTCTTTGCCACGACGAATAATTACGAGCAACAGATTTATTACTATAATCGTGGCTTGCCGCTGAACGACACATCCAAGTCGGCTCGCGGTGGCAAGAACCACACCAAGCATCATGCCACGCGCGATGTGGATAACATCACAATTATTAAAAACGCCAAGCCACGCTTCCCGAATCTGCAGGGCGAAGACTTCATTCTGGACACGCAGAAGTACACATGCCTGTTCAATGATAGTACAAACGAATGTGATAGCAAAATCAAGCAATACAAGGAGAAGATCCTCAACGAGCTGAAGCGCGTGTTCATGGACGAGGGCAACGTACTCAAGTCGGGGCGGGATAATCAGAATCCGTATAACGTGCAGTACAAGGGCGCACGTGAGAACCACCTCAACAAGGAGCGGGCGGCGCTCATGTGCGAATTCAAGCGTGTCAATGTGAGCATCGTGCGCCGCACGCAGCAGCCCTTCAGTCGCAACCTGCTGAAAGATTTTATCCCAAGACGTGACTTTCTCGAGAATAAGACGTACAAGACGTGCGCGATCGTCGCGAGCAGCGGATCGTTGGTGAACTCGCGCCTCGGACACTTCATCGGTGCGCAAATATTATTGGCATGCGAATGATATGCAGTTTTGGTGGCGATTGGGGACGAAGCGACGATTAATTTTTGGCCACTTTGTTACAGATAATCACGATGTGGTGCTGCGGTTCAACCACGCGCCCACCGAGGGGCATCAGTTGGACGTCGGGCGCAAAACAACAATCCGCATTCTCAACTCGCAGGTAGTGAGCAAGGAGCGCTTCAAGTTCCTGGAATCGAAGATCTACAGGAACATCACGATACTGGCATGGGATCCCAGCAACTACACCTCCACGCTGGAGCAGTGGTACGAGCATCCTGAGCATGACCTGTTTCCGAACTATGTTGCCTTTCGGCGGCGCAGTCCCAAGGCGAAGGTGTACCTGCTCAATCCGAAGTCGCTGTGGAACCTGTGGGACTTTCTGCAGGGCAATTCGCCGAGTCGTTTGCGCCGGAATCCGCCATCATCAGGATTTTTAGGTTAAACATAACCAAACTTTAGAGCTACTAATGTACTAATGTATTTTCTGTATATTGCAGGATTAGCAGTTCTCTTGCCACATTGTGATATAGTGAATATGTTTGAATACATGCCATCCAAGCGGGTCACCAAGAAATGCCACTACTACGATACGGAGGACAATCCGGCGTGCACGTTTGGCGTCTGGCATCCGCTGGCAGCGGAAAAACTCCTAGCCTATAGCCTTAACACCGCCAACGATAAGGCCGTTTTCCACAATGGCTACCTTACCATACCAGGTTTCGACAAAGTTACCTGCTAGACATAGAGCTAGTTCCTTTTGCATATCTGCAAAATTCTCTGAATAGTTTTAATTACCTATGCACTATGCGACTTGCGTTTGCAACGTGACTACTATAGTGATGTTTACCAAAGAATTTAACTTAACACGAATTACATGCATTGTAACCATGTACCAACTGACGCAATAACATGCGTTAGTTGTATTGTATTGTTAGTTTATTTTATCCTTTACATCCTGTAAAAAGGAAAACTTTAAATAATGAATATTGATGATTAATAGTGGAGTTTCCAAAATACTGGTCCTTCGATGTTATTGCAGTGTTATGTTATGTTCACTCTTATCAGAGCCACAAATTTCAGATAATTGCAAAATGTTTCACTTGTGTTTGACGTGGGTGCGTACAACGTATGCTGTGTTTAACAGTATTCTTGTCATAACGCGTATAATCACACCCTTATAGTTAACAATAACAAGCCTAAATTATACCATGCCAAAATTCCGTATCATGTGTCATGGACTACACACAAGCAACGAAGAAAGAAGATCTGGGTTCTGCGTTCCTGTGTTGTTAATTCTTCGATTATATTTCACACTTATAATGCATTGTCAAAACTAATCGGACACGTTTCGAGTGTGAATTTAGTCGTAAAAACATGAATCATTATGCAAATCGATGTAATCGTAAGAAATCTTGATCGTTGAGTTTTGATGCAACGATCGAATTTCGTCTGCTGCGCAGCACAACAGATATTGTCTCCGGGTTTTTTTCCCTTCTTTCTACTTTGGCATGCATTGTCAATTATTCAATCGCTTTCACTGGAAGCCGAGCAAAATCAGGCGCGTAAATTGGAGCACCGTGTCTTGGGTTCCACTCGAGAAGAGCAGAAGAAATGTCTTACGCTTGCGCGAGCTCGTTGCACGACAAACCGCGATGCATTCATTGAAACAAAGTGTTGGTGTTATTCAATGTTATTTAATAGCGGTTGAAAACATTACGCCAGTGCCTAATTGATTTTGTGCATTGTTCTGCATGCGCGGAGCGCGGAGATTCGTGGAGCACAGCAGCACATTTCAAAGTTGAAAGTGAATCATTTTGCGATTCATTGCACCGCACTAAACAGGATAGAATGGAAGAACACGCATCAGGCAAGTATTATTCTCGATAATCTCTGATGTTGATGATTAGTCTGCTGTCTGCTGCTGATGCTTTAATTAATGTGTTAAGTCTAATTAATGTTCCGACGCGGCGAATTTGACTGCACATTCCAGAAAATATGCTTTTCATTTTCAGGACGGCAGACGCACATGGCACTAATTTAGTGGGTTAATATGAAGCATGTGTCGGGATTTACCAACACGGTGACGGCTCTGACTGCTCTGACGCAAATTGATCAGTTTGCGTGAATTAATTTATTTGGAACAATGCGGCGCGGCAGCTTTGAAGATGTCGCCTTTTTATGTTATGTTATGACCACATGCATGTCCAAAGGAAATGATTTTGATTCACGCATTGGCTGGAAGTTGGAAGCCACATTGGGACCATTTGAGCCAGAATGGAAGGAAGTTGTCGCCATGTCACCGGGGTCAGTTACCTGCACATTGCACACAGTGTGCCAAGTCGCAACGAAAATAAACAATGTGATTAATCATCACTCCTTATTAATTAAATAAACACTAATAGTGAATCAAAATGATTGACACAATCTCTATCTGAATTCTCAGCATAAGCATGCTGATTTAACAAATGGTATTACTACTTACAACACTGAACTAACACAAGAAAACACTGTTCTTCTCAAAGGATAAAGATCACAAGGAAGGTCACAAAAGGAGAGACATTTTAACACAATTTGCAAATTGCCACTAGCATATCCTTAAAAATGACTGTGAGTTGCATTAGAATGTTTAGTAAGTATTTTCTTTTAATGAGTGACTCATCGATGTCTGGCTTAGTTCAAGACATAATGTGACTACGAGGAACTTGACTTGAGTGGACTTGAGTCGGTCTGGCGCGGGTTCGTATGGGCGTCTTACGAATTTATTTATAAATTTCGTACGATATTCGGACGCTCTTCAGGCGACTGACTCATCTGAATTTATCACAAATTCACGCGTTCCCAATGGAGTGCACTGCAATCTGCAAGTGCTTCAGGACTGTACTAACTTCAAGAAAAAAAGAACTGCAACTTTAAAGCGAAATAGATTTGAAAATAGAACCATAGTAATATTATTGAAGTTGAAGGGTTGAAGTCATCTTAAGTACGGTTCTGCAAAATTAAGGGCAGCTGGTGGATCCACACATTCCTCATCGTTTACGCATGTTGAACGGATTAATCATCCGCACGTGCTCTGCACCAAATCAAACTGCCATTTTTGACAGTTGAATATGGCATCGCCATCAAAACCACCACGAGACGTTTTAATCACCCTTGGTGACTAACGAGAACAAGACCACCATCGATTAAAAGGAAAAACTCAACAAATTGTGAATAACTATTGTTTATGAGGTTTTAAGTACGTGATATTTATAAGTAAATACATTTTGCAGATAACTTCATTGTCTTAATCTATGATTTGTTCTTGCGGTTTTTTACATTGATTTATTGGTTCCCTTGTTCCTTGATCGCTGATTTCTTCGAAACGTTTGAACTTAAAGCATAAGTCAGCTGAAATATTAAATCGTTTTTAGCTAACTTGCTGAACAGTAGGCGAGTGGGCCAATTAACTACAACATGCATTAGATCGTATTCTTCGTGAGTTTGGTGTGATGAATTATTCCAATTGCTGATCGCCGTCACCGAACATCGACTCATCAATTTTAATCACGAATTGCGTTCTTACGTAGATACTAGGTAACCATTTTGGTTTGTGCGGAAGCGAATACGTTCACCAAATATTTCTATTCACGTGTGGCGGTTGGAGAAGATACATCTACTTCCGACTTGCTACGATATTGAATGGTTTGATAGATTATTGCATTAAGGGTGTGGTCTGGACTAGAGACTATTCTTTCTACTATTATTAGGAAGTGGAAAATGGAAAAATGTTGGATTTTTTGGGTACTTTATAGGAAATTTCATGTAATTTGTTTTCATAACCACACTTTTAAGAAAGATTTGATAATTTAAATGTTCCTGGTAACCATCTAGAAGGCGCTCTTTTTCGATTTTCGACTTCATTTAATTGTTATATGAGGCTGTAGATTTCTAAAAGCTTATAAAAATGAAATAAACATGTATATCTGCATTCTAAGCGACAGATCATGAGTTGAACTAAACAATGCCGTTTAAATTAATGAAATCGGCTCTTGTACTGAATTTACATGTTTAGACAACAACCTTAATTACGACACAAACGCGACCAAAGACATTGAACGCTTTTTGCATAAAATCGGAAAATCCTTACAATGAACTTTACCAACAGAATAACTAAAAATAACGTCAGGTAATTTCAAATAATCTTAGAGAATTCTGTATTGAGTTATTATTAAGAAAATGCTTCCCAATGCAGTTTTAAATTAACAAAAGTTTATTTAAGTATATTTTAGATCGTTATCTTTAAATAGTTGACTGTGTGACATTGAACTAAAAACACTTTTTAAACAGTCATAAAAGTACTGAGACTTGCACTAGCTGCTCTAATTTTTATTACATCGCATTGTTTGCTGAACAAACTCATTCAATCACACAAAAAAGGCTAATAAACACGAATATTTAACTCGTGCAATGCTGGCGTATCATAATTTACATACTGGGTCTTCATAAATGTCTGATTACCACGTGATCAAATTTTGAATTTCGCGCCAAGCAGCAGTTGGCTATAATTTAAAAATATATCCCCAGATAAGTAACTGTCAAACTGAATTTTTTAATCATGCAATCCTTGAACGATATTTAATAGATAATGTATTTTAAATTTTAAATTTCCCGCCTTACAAAGTTTCCAAGTAGTAACCAAATACACAGGGTTCCCAACCTAAGGACGAAAACATTTGCGCGTGTATTCATAATTTGGTCACGTGATGGTAATCAATCATTTATGAAGACCCAGTACATGTTTTCTACCAACAGTACAGTATGATTTGAAATTCAGGCAAATTATCTCCCAATCAACGATATTTATACACTTAGTCGTAAATGGTATTGTTCACGATGATGACGAGGCCATCGAATCCATAATATACCCATTATGTGTTGCAGCATAATAATTTTCAATTTTTCATTTTTCATATCGCATTTTGTGTTTTGCGCTTCGCATTTGGCATATTTCTCGCTAAAAACTAGCGCACAGTGCTTTGACATGTTCGATGTCCGATGACAGAAAAATCGAGATTTCGCAGAAACCATGTCGATCGCTAATGCTTACCTGTGCTACCTGCTGCCAACCGAACTATACGAACATCACAAAGCGTGTTCGCGTGCGTCGTCTCTCGTCGCGAATAAAAAATGCAAACAATTTTACTTGTTTGCATTCATTGTATGTTCTATGTTCTATGCTGTGTATTCCGATGCAAAGGATGAAATGCGAATTACAATAAAATAGGTAAGAGATAATTGGTCGTGCGGTGTGTTCGAATGCACTTGGATCTATACCTGCATTATTACTCGTTTCGCTATTTTTTCTCTCTCGTATTTATCAACAGCATTGTTGGGATCAGGATGATGCTATGCATCAGTCTGTCGTTACGTTACACACGTGCGTCGATTGATTGATTTAATTTAATTGTAAGTTGTAACAATAATTACTGTTCTTTAAATAAACATATTTAACAAATGTTCAATACACAATGAATCCATTGAATATGCACGTGTTTTTTGATTAATTGCCCCACTTTTATTGAAATTAACTGCTTCCCAAACTTTGTTAACTTCTTCCTTGAAAAGTATTTAGCCATTCGAGAATGGGAGAATGGGAGTTTCAAGAAATAGTTTATTAAATCAATAAACAAAAATTGATGAATGAACACTAACATTGTTATTTTAAACAATTGACATCGCATACAATGCGTAAAGTTCCAGTTTAATGATGGAGTATCTTAATGAATTCAATAAGCAACTAGTTTCGTAATGAGATTGCAGAAGGAGTTACCTACAGTCAGTTGCACATGCACTACACACTACGTTCGTTGCGCGCATCATAAAATCAAACTTTACACACTAATTGCATAAATAACTATTAATTGTTTAGTTCGTACATCTAGGTACAATAAATTTTACAAAATAATAATACATAGTAGTTAAATTGCAAATTAAATAGCAAATTAATAATAAAATAATATCTGGCATTGTAGGATTTGAACCCATGATCTTTTTTGATTTTTAAGTTGATAAAAACCTATTTTCAAAATTTTTAGTGAAGAAAAGATCTTTAAAAAATAAATTATTCGAGTTATTAATTTATTTAAGTTTTTGAGCATCGATACTCTTTTCTAGGGCGCCGTATGTTGAAAGTAAGCGATGAGTCATCAGAGTACCGAAAAATTAAAATTATAATTTTGTGCGGGCTCAAAAGGTACGTTAAATATTTGGAAAATAATTTTGAAAAAAGGAAACCTTGTAAATTGAAAAAAGCGACTGTAGTATTGGAGCTTTGTTTCATTAGTAAATATTAAGTAAGCAAAAAGAATGAAAACAGAAAAAGCGTGATTTCTCTGATGTAATTACTGGGTCAATTCCTTCAAAAATCAAACTGTATCTTCTCACAACACAAGAGAAACAGTGTGCCAACTTTCAGCTTGAAATTCAATCTGGATCATAGTCAAATCGAGTGCACAAGTAACAAAATTCTGAAATTGATTATGAGTCCAAAATTTACTAGAGCATAAGTTAAAATGCAAAAAGCACTTGAAAGCAATTGCGAATATGAAAATCCTTGCAAAAATGTTGTTCAACAATTTGCGTAGATGTTTAGTGTAACATGCAACAAATAGGTGATTATTCTTATGGACCAATTGAAGCGTCAAGCATCGCGAGAGGCGAATTTCTTCGTATCCATCGTCCAGTACGTTTGCGTCTGGTTTGGGGCTTGAATAATAAGTAACCAAAGCAAACATTGTTCCTCACTGCGATTCCGTGGATTCCGTGCTGGCCCGCTCTGTGGCACCGCGGCTCGATTACGCGTGCCGCGGTAGTAATAAAAGCGTGGTGGCAGCGCGTCGCGACTCCAGTACAAATCCGCGAGCCGCGGCGTTCGAATCGAAGCCCCCCGCCCGCGCTGCTCTCGGCTCACCCTCCCGCAACGATTAGTCACCTTTTTGGCCGTTGCCACGATCTAGAAGTGCAGAGTGCGGTTGTAGTACGAAAACGACCACGGAAAACGGAAAACGAAATCAATCATCAAACGATTCGTTTTGCAAAATATTGCTTGACTTAAAATGTGGCTGAGTGTGATACAATTAGTCATCGCGACGCTCGTCGTGCACAATGTCCATGCGGCGCCAATCAATGACAATTCAGCACTGGTAAGTCCCCCAAAAGTCATCATCACTTCATCAGTATGGGATAATTAGTTAAGATGATTGATTAATCTCAGGAGTCAGGAGTTGCCATTCACTTTTTATGCAGTAAATCAGTTATACATGTTTATACTTTTTGCTCAAAATACCTTCGTGCTTTGTCGGTGTAGCTTTGTAACGGTTTTTCGCCAACATGTCTGCAAAATTAAACAAAACTTTTAATGTTGATTATTCGGGTTGGTTAAATATGTAGCTAGATGAATGGTTAGCATATAAATAAACATCGGTGTAATGAGAATTTCATTGATTGTGCTGTGCTTTCTGCACTCGCTGAGCATTGAGCCATTGAATATTCAATGGCAACTGGCGCGGAGTGGCCGCCATTACTGACCAGTGACCACTGACCGAGCCCCTGTAAGGGCAACTAGCACTAGAGTAAACACAATGAATTAAGCACGAGAGCGCCAACCGTGTTGATACACATAAAAATCAACATTCCACCTTGCTGCCTTCCAACACAAAAGCTTTGTACCTGAATTTCTAAATTTAAGTCACTTGCTGTTGTGCTATCCATATTCTAATCCTAACCTAACAAAATCTTAACAATATTATCGTCGCTGTTTATTTGAAATGCTTTACATGAGTCAAGGTGCTTTGAAAACATTTTTAAAAAACATGCAATGTTCTTTGTTATTGATTTATGATTTTGATAACGATTCTTTTCTCTTTTTACCATTGTACGTCTTTCAAACTAAATTTACCAATGTATAGTAGTTGTATGGTTCCTTCTTCTTTGTTAAACACGTGCAAATTTGCATTGAGAATTATCCTGCTAGTCGAAGGAGGAGCGTCTAGGCGTTTGCCAGACGACACGCGATGAATTTCTCATTAGAATGCCGCGGCGCCAAAGAACAAACGGAAAATATGCAAATGGTTTCATGTCCTGCGAGTCAGCATGTTCTATGACGTACCACGAAAGTCTACCCTCAAATTATTCTAGGCTGCAGAGATGCGAGACATAAAACTATTACTATTCGGATTTTTGGGTTTCACCTACGTGACATGTCAGAAAATAGCATATAGCTTTAATTGTGCATTAATAGCCATCAGTGACTCGTCTGTGTTATCTTATCAGATGCGTATGAATTCTATCTAACTAAACATAACTTGCGATAGCATACTGTACTCCGTCTGATATACCGTGGTGTATTTACTGAATTATGTTTTTAACCTTTTTAACGTTTTCCATCCAATACAGACAACTATATTATACGATTATAACTACGTTTTTATTTGTAATTGTAGAATGAACGTATAGATATCTCAATTCTTATCGTAGGTTTAGCCAACACCGTAAACATGAATCACTGCATACTCTGTACGTCATATTGACTCATTCATTTCTCTCAATTGAAGAGTAATCTTTAAATTGCAATAAACGACTGTACCTGTATACTGTACATTGAGTTGCCTATACTCTTAGTGTCAAGAAGTCACGATCGTCAAGATAATTTCCCAAAGGGATATTTTTACGCGCAAATTGAGAAATACATTCTGAACATTTCTAGAATTAGAACGATGTGCAAACAGTGACACGAAACTACAAGATGCAAATGGGTCTGGTCTCTAGAGTGACGTTCTTACCTTGATGTGCGTTTCACATGCGAAACAAATTGATGACTTAATTATTGTATATGGCTGTAATAGAGAGGAGTCCCAGTCACACAAGAATACCGGTTTCTTCTTCTCCATTTGCTACAAACATATTCAAGTTTAACATTGTCATTTGGAAATATTATTGACCTATTTTGAAACTGATCTAATTCTTAAATCATGCAGTAAAACTAAAAGCAAACGCGTTAAAAATGATTTAAAGAATTTAAAGGAAAGGATGTGGTTGACAAAATAAATATACCATACGTATTTAAAGAATTGTTAACTGATATGAGGATATATAAAATTTATTATATGAATACATGAATACAATAAAAGAGCATATTTACATAGGAATATAGGTGAATGTTGAAATAATTTTTATGTTGCAATTTGAGTTTTTGGACATTTTTGCTGTTTCCTATGAACTGTCAATGATGATACCATGAGCAAATGAGCAGTTTTTTTGTGTCATTGGACATGGCCAGCGTCACTATAGATGACATGGTAGCAGCAGCAGCAGAGGTAATGAATTAAATTATATAAATTCGCTTCCGCGCACGTGAACGTATACGTACATACGATGGCAATTAAACTCACAGCGAGGATGAGCCATCGACTATCATTTAGAATGTATGGTGGCGTATGCGTTTGAATTCGTAATTGTCACCTTCATTAACACAACAAACAACAGAAAACAAACAAAATTAAATAAATATAACCAACTTGCAACAAACAACAATAGAGAATGTAAAATGCGTGTAATGCCAGAGCAGTCAGAGAGTAAATGAAGACTTTATTAAGATTGATGATCCAACAAAAAGTATCATTTATTTGATTAATCTGCTATTATCTCAAGTTACTCGCCGAGTATAGTATTTCCTTAACTGCAACTGACAACTGAGTATTCTCA
>JARJDQ010027683.1:0-14264 GCA_030264215.1 Geostiba sp. GC000077
AAATATGAAGTATAGTCAAATTGCTGTAAACGTACCGTTATGGGTGACATCTATTACGCGGTCGTATGACTAATTAAACATTAGACAAACAGAGAGATCAACGTCAGATTTGAACGACTTTGTCAAATATCTTTGTTCCTCTAATGTTTAATTAGTCAAACGACTGCGCAATAGATGTCACCCATAACGGTACGTTTACAGCAATTTGACTATATGAGTTTTTTGTTTTCACGAAATTATCTGTTGGACAATGTTTAAGATTTTTTTTTCCCTTACTTTTTTCAAAAGTACTTTTTGAATTTTATTGCGAAGGTCTTTTGATTTTGAACACATTTTATATACTTAGGTACTTCATTGTAAATCGCCGAGCATTTGTATAGTGTGATTTTTTTCCACTATTATTTCTTATCATTGGTTTTGAATAATTTGCTTTCTGTCGGGTATTGTGCGTGAGTATGTCTTCGTTTCTTTTCAATTGTAAAGAATTTTTAATATTTTTTTGCGTGATTTTATAAGAATAAGTTTACAGTTTTCTAAATTAATCATTTTTTTCAAAGTTAGTTTATTTAGGAGCTCATGTAAATATTTAGTGCTAGTTAGAGGTGGTAAGTTAAATAAGACTTTAAATGCTCTGTTTGTAGCGCGTTGTAATGATTCTACAATTTTTTTGCTGCAGTTTGACCAGGCTGTTAGTAAGTAAGTTATTTTGTAGAGAATAAAGGCGTTGTATATTGTGTTAGCTATCATCTCATTTTTAAGGTTACAAGCCCTGGGCGCTCCAACTAATGAAGCAATTTTTTTACGTAATATAGCGGAGTGCTCTTCAAAGGATAGTTTGTTGTCAATCGTCAGACCACGGTACTTTATGGAAGCTACTTCGAGTATTAGTTGTGAATCTATCCTTAGGTTAATCTTGTCCTTTTTTTTTTTGGTTTTTGTTCGCAAAGATGATTTTGTTGGTGTTTATTGTTAGTTTGTTACTATTTAACCAGTCCCTATGCATATATACTCAGATCTTCATTTATTCGGCTCTCCAACGGGTTTAGCTCATTCCCTGCGTATATTAAGACTGTGTCATCTGCGTAAATGATGTAATTGCCTTTTAGCTGTGCACTCTTTATATTCTGAATATATAAGAGGTAGTGCAGTGGTCCAAGTACCAAACCCTGGGGGACTCCTATATTTACTGTATCACAGTCACTCAATACTTTATTTATTTGAGTTTGCTGTGTTCGCTTTGAGTGAGATTGTAATAAATTTAAGCTATTTCCCCTGAATCCTAGTTGAGATAAGTATCACATAATATGATCCACAGTATCAAAGGCCCTGGTCAAATCGCTGAAGATTGCCACAATGCATTTTTGTGTGTCTAAGTTTGTGTTCATTTGATATAGTAAATCTGTGACTATTTTCGAGAAAACCGTATTGGGAAGCATCAAACTTGCATGTGTTATCAATGAAAGATGTCATTTGCTGTTTAATTAATTTTTCTATAATTTTCGAGAAAATGCTGATTGTTGATATAGGTCTGTATAGTTTTCGACGGCAGTTTTCTTTCCCGTTTTGTGAATTAGAGTAACTATTGCCTTTTTGGTGACTCTGGAAAGATGCCTTCATTAAAGATATTGTTAATTATTTCAGTTAATGGACAGATTACTTGGTCTAGAATGATTATTAAATTATTTTTATTTATTCCATCATATCCGGCACACGCACCTTGCTTTAGACTTTGCACTGCGTTCGTTACTTCCACCTCCTTTACAGGGTGTAGGAAGAAAGTTTTTAAATTGGGGTCATTCTCAAACCGGTCCACAAGACACGGGCCTATATTATGTTGTTGGTATGACTTAGGAAATATTTATTTAAAACATTTGCGATTTCACGCTCCTCTGTGGTCGATGCGTCTTCCATTACAAGGTATTCTATTTTTTTTCTCTGGATTTACTCCTATTTAATAATGAGTTGATTAGTTTCCACAATTTTCGCGAGTCTCCATTTGCTTTAGTTAAATCTTGCATTATGTGCTTTTCTTTGTTTTTCTTTATTGAGTATTTAACATATTTATCGTATTTTTTATACATGTTTTTGTAGAGTCCGACTCCAGGATGGTTTATGGGTTTTGGATACTTTTTCTTGAGAATTTTTAGTATTGCAATTATATGACTATCAAACGTGTGAAGGTTGCGATTACGCAACCTTCATTTTAATTAGGCTACGTGTTTTTGCATTGTTAATTTTTTTCCCTCAGTTGTTCAAAATTCTTTATTTCCTTTTCACAATCAGTCATAAATTCCTCTTTCAGCTTTGGTGTATTTCTATATAATCAGTTTTCCAATGATTTTGTTTAGGTGTTCCTAGGTTTGTTTGAAAATATGCATGATTTTATGGTCTAAATTGGGATAGTCGTCTAATTCAATGTTGACTTCTGCGTTTTTTAAATTGGTAATTACGTGATCAAGACTGCTTTTTTTCATTGTTGTTCGATATTCTAGTAGCATTGTCTTCATTTATATTGTTCCGAATGAGATAACCCATCAAAACAATTTGAGTAAGGTAGTCGGTTGTTGCTTGATTGTCGTCAAGATTATTAATATTAATATCCCCTAGTATAATTTGTTTTTTTACGTTAGCCATTAATAAGTATTCCTTCCTTTATGAACACAATTATCCATTATTTTGATGCTTTCATAAATTTTAAAATATCTGTTAAATTTTGGCGGTAAACGTTAACGTCAACGTGACAACGGTTTTGCTTTCAATAAATTGTCCAACATTTTCTCCGAATTACAAGTTAAAGTCAACACCCTGTATGGATTTGTCCTGGAATTTCATTGCAGTGTGGTATAGTATTTTTGTTATGTTTCACATGTAATAAAGCTAAGGTTTAAGGGTGATCAAGACAAAGTTGTATATGTGTTCAATTAACTAGTTGACATTTGTCTTTAAAAGTGTAAACTAGGATAGTCAGTAACGCCAGACGTTAGAATATTTTGCGTTTAGTTGTAAAATTAGAGTAGATAGTATTATCTACTCCACTACTATTCTTAAGAGTGTGTTAGTACCATACTACTAGTACTTTGAACGAACTTGTTGCCAAGTTGCATTATTGTCGATGGTTTGTGTTGGTTTGCACAGCATATACAAACAACATAATGCGCTCGTGAAAGGCGGCGGCGGCGGTGGCGGCGGTGGCGGCAGCGGCAACAAGGGAGGAAGAAAGAACTCCAAATCGATTGTGCATTATTCCTAGTGGTTCCTTCTTTTGTGCGCTTTGCTATACTTCCGTTTTAGCGCTTTCTTTGCTCGCCGAGTTGTTTGCTCTTCCGCGTTTCGCGTTATTGGTTCGTTTCACAGGATGTTTGCGCAAAATGCATTCGCGCCCAAAACTAGACGCTGTTGAGCACCGAATGACATTCGTTATGTTTCGCCCTCTTAAGCAAACAATTTTAGTTTATACTCGGCCGTTGAGCGTTAAAGTTGCGTGGAGTTGACTTGTGTCGAGTTAAGCTACGTGTTGATCCTTTTGGATCCTGCGCTGGGCGTTGCGGGCGCAGTTGTTTAGTCACAGTAGACCGAGCTCACGAGCGAACTCCCCCAGCGTTGGAGAGTACATTACCCAATACCCACACATGCCGCGTATGAGTACGAGAGTACGCATGAGTACTACGTAGACGATGGCATGCAATACGTTCGCTTCTTTTACAACCCCAGCAATACTCGTAAACGCCGGGCAAGTGCTTCGAAACGACGCCTCGTCGCGCGATGTAGGCGATGTAGCACATTGCCGTATTGTGCTAGCAGCCGACACAAAACGTGACGTCGTTTGATTTATTGAATGCCATCAGTGTTATTAGTTCACGTATCGTTTTTGTTGCTGCTTCGGACATGCCTTAAAAATCAATGTACACACACTAGCGTATCTGCGCATGCCAATGTTTAAATATGGTGGTGCCAAGCACGGATTTGCGTTGCCGACAGAACTGTGAAAACATCACTGATGTCGATGCCACATATCGCATATATGAAGAGATTTTATTGCCATCAGTAACGATATGTTTGAAGAAGAACTGATTAAAAGCTGAAAGTCATCATAATTTATTTGAAAGTTTTTTTTACTATTTTTTACTATTTGAGAATGATTAAACTCACTTAGGGGAATTTAGTTTTCACCAAAAGCTTGTTGGCTGCACTGGATTCTAAAATGTTCTAAAATGTTGAAACTGTGTGCATGAAAAAAAGCATTTTGCATCTTCAGATTTTTCTAGACTTTTAGTATGTCAAATACTAAACCTAACAGCCTATTTCTCCCGACTATTATGCCTGAAAATCTAAATTGTGTTTCATTCTGTCAGATTCCATGTTCCTGAAACCGTGCCTGAAACATATCGGCAAATATTACGAAAAACATATTTGTAGTCGCGGAATGACCTTGAGAGAACCAATCTCTCTATGCAACCCATCGTACACAATGTGTATGCGTGGTTGCCTACCACACCAATGCTATTTTCATATTTATTGATAATTGATAACTGCAGGATAGATGCCAGCGCCGCCGTGGCGCTGTCGTGAAATGTTTTGCAAGGTTATACTTTTGAATCCAGTACCAAAAGTCCATATGATCCGAAACGTTTTTTTTTCTTCAAATTGCTAAGTGTCTAGTACGTTATGAGGTGTTTAAAATTGATCATTTAACTGTAAACTTTCTTCGATGAATCGAGACGTTGAGTTTTCCAGGGTGACCATGTATTTTATATGGGCACAGCCCTATTTTCAAATGCCTCTACTCATAGAATTAACTAGAACTCGTAACTTGGAACCCACAGCCTGCTCTGCTTGTTTTGAGTATTTTGCGGACGGAATTGCGAGTCAATTTTCAACACCTCATAACAGTATAATAAGCACATAAAATTACTCGGCAAGCGCTGCATTAAAAAAACGATTCGGCTGGATTTTATTTAAAATTAAAGTGCACAACAAAATGCATGTGTCAAAATTTGACACCAGAGGGCGAGCTCCTGCCTGCAGTTATCAATAGAAAGAAAAATTGCTATTTCGAGTAGAAATAAGGTTTCAAAGTTTAATTAATTTTAAGTGTTGATCACGGGTAAGACCAGCGCGCACGTTATGAAAAGGCTGCAACAGCAGGCGCGGAGAAAAAATAATAATTAAGTTTCCAAAGGGAATTATTGGATTATTTATCATTTCGCAGCGAGAATCGCAGCCGGAGGGTCGACGAAGGAGGTCGGCGTTCTGGAAAATAATAAAAGTAAATTGGCGCATTATATCTTCGCTTATAAAGCACCACAATGCGGTTTTCTTGTGCGCGCCGGGCGGATATTTTTTCCTTCCTCTCCGGTGCGCGCTGCGAACCGGGAAAGAAAAACGCTTCCTACTCTACAGCCTCTACAACCCCTACGAACCAGCAACCATTCGACCACGCACCTCCGTACCTCCGATATTACCTCTTTTCTCTCAGTCTCCGGAGCGTCTTCCAAATTAAAACAATCTTTCTGTTTGCATCATAAATGATTCCTTTCATCATAATATGTTTACGTTTTGTTACAGAGGGAAATTTAATAAGCTTGTATGAATAAAACTGCTGATCGTCTGAAAGCTGCGGGCCAACTGGAAATTAAGGAATATTATATCATTGTTGTCTTGAACTCAACTGCTTTTAGAATATTTATTGTGTTCTGCTGACTGCTGCATTTGTTGGCCCTGGGGAGGTTTGAAAAGGTTTCGCGTATGAAAAGAATTGGAATACATCTTAGAGACGATAGAGATACACTTAGCCCCTCGGTCGCACAAAGTGAACATAAGAGCAGCGTATTTCTGCCCCTAATGTACAAAGCCGCTCTGTTTCAGGGGACACCTCGTGTGCATTATGGTAATATTGTGTTTTTCATTCCTTCGCTGCTTCGTTTCTCTTCCGGCATGGATTTCAACACAATATCAAATGCAACTGTAAGCTCTCTTCCACTGTTTGCCAAGACTTGATTCTTCTCGATCTAGATTGTTCTACATTTCTACATTAATGAAGCGTCATATTTTGATTAACGTCGAAAAGCAATTGTGATATTTTTATGACGTTCAGTGCCTTGCTGCACACACGCAGCGACAATCAAGAGATAAATATTCCACGCTCTTACAGTCGTAAAAGTGGATTTTATAGTCGCGTAATATTAATTTAGGAGCATGTGCGAGTTTTCTTATTCAACGATTTCGCCGCCATCGCCACTGGGGGTTCGCACGCAACAATTTATGAGACGCTCTCAGAAACACTTTGAAACCGCTCTCGAACACTTTGAATTCATAATTTTTTTCCCATGCTTGGATTTGGTTTGGCAGCGCTGGAGGGACTGGAGGTGAAAAAACGGATGATAAATTGAGGGGTTGTGATGCCGATGGTATCCAAGGTTAAGTCCGAGGCGCGATATGGAGTTTATTGATGACCTTTCAAACGGCGTGTGCGAACCGGCGAAGTGATAATGAAACGCAACAGCGTTTTTTCGCCACGCATGCATTTGAATGTGAATGGCGATGGGCCGGTGGCCGTTATGGCCGTTAAAGCGTGTGTCCCGTGTGTCAAGTGGGTGAATAGTGGGTGTAGTGTGGGTGGCCTAACATGTACGTGTGTATGTGCGGCGCGTTATAATGCTATTCATTTTCGTGCTCGGAACGGTCAATTTGCGCTTGTAATTAATATTGTATCAAGTACATAAAAGGGCCTATCAGTAACGTCCTTCCTCTTTACCGCGTGACGGCGGCGGCGGCAACGACGGCAACGGCGCCTATCTCGCCCCGACATCAGCGACAACACGTTCCAAACCCTCACCGACAACGCACATAATTCACACTCTACATGCGCATGCGATACTACAATATACCAACTTGATTTACACTTTGTACAGCTTTACAAAATTTCATCATTTAATAAATTACAGTTTTCATCAGGAAAAGTTCAAGTTCAAAATTTTTGAACCAACAGTTGAATGTTGTTTTAATTTTCAAGATATCGCTTTTTTCAGTTTTTTTTATAAACAACCTAATTTTCTTTACTATATGCCCAATAACTCAAAAATGATATGAACCACAATTTTGAAATTAGTATCATTGGGAAGAGCGTGAAATTTCATTTAATTTGATTTATTTTACAGTGAATGTAAAATATAACAACAATCAAATACATACCGAAACATAAATCTATAGATTTTTTGATATATATAAAACATAATAATTTGCAATTTTCAATGAGCAATATTACTCATAAACTTTCAATATTATGAAATAATTTTCATTGTGTAAGTAGGCAAATTTCATACTCTTTCCAGCGATGCTATTACATGTTCAAAAAGTTAACCAATTCATTACGTAATCAACAAATGTTCACCAGAATCACGTTCATAAATAAAAATTTGGTGGAGGCGCCAGGAGACAAATGTGTTTCTCCATTTGAAATTTTGTTCAAGAAAAAATTCCGTGTCCACCTAAAAACCAATTTCTCATCCCTATACTATTGTTTCAATAATAATCAGATAAAATTTTACATTAGACATTGCTCTAGATCTGCCATGGGCTAATGATGTAACTTGTATAGACTATGAAATAGTGTAAATATATCCGTTTTTGAAAGTTGTTAGTAATGTTAGTAATGTAGTGTTCGTTCGAAACCTTTGTGGGGAAGTTATGCGCGGAGTACTAATTTACGCGAAATTGAATCGTGGTGTGTTTTGAAATGTTTCAGACCGGCGACGCCGTCCGGTCGCCTTTGTCCGCAACTTTGAACGCAACATGCACGTGAACGTTGTGCCCGGCGCCTCCACAACGCATTAAGAGAGTTAAGGCTGGGCAATTCATACCCCAAAATGCCCAAACACAAATTGATATCGCACGGTAACACCGGTAACACCAACACCAAAGTTGAAATTACGAAATTCTTGAAAATGATGTACTTTACCCTCAATTTATTATTATCACCCTCAAATATTAGAAATAACTAATAATATTTTATTTTGAAAACCATTTGGCATTATAATATTGTTGTAGTTCATTTCTATAGCTCGTGTATATTTGGTTGCTTTACATTTTTTGGCAGTGTTGCAAATAGCCGAGCAACGCTTGCAACGTTTACGGCTCTTGGTGTGCAAGTAGTATGATATCCTGCTGGGTAACCGAGCAAATCCAATTTGCGCTTATCGAATTTAATCGCGAAACGATTTTTAAATTCTCTTACGTTAAACAAGAACGCTCACGATGATACGCTCACTCCGACGCCGCCATCGTCGACGTCGCCACACTCTCCGATTATATTATGTTTGCGGCATAGTCTTCCCAACGAACGCGAATGACGCAATGTAGCCACGTCGAACGCGGCAACCCAGCAGCGTCGTTAAAATGCGGATTTTTGATCAAACCCAACATTTTATTTTCGAGTCTCGACGCTCTCTCCAGGGACTTTACAATACATATACATTGACGCAAATATGCTTCGAATTTTAATCGACTACAAAAAGGCGGCTAGCTTTTGCGATGAGCAGCCATTTTGGGTGCGTAGAACACAATTGGCAAAATTATTTGTTTGTCAGCTCGATGCCCGATTAGAATATAATTCCGCGTAATCAAAGTGCGGGTTAATTTTCCATCGCGCTCGCTTTCGATTTCGACTTCCCGACAACTAGCGCGCCCCTCCGTGCCGCACACTTGGCAAGTCGAAACACATCCTCCGGCCTTTTCATTAGCGGCTTTGAGTCCGGAGACGGCACGCCGGCACACGCCCGACATGCATGGCAATGGCAATGGCAACACAATATTAATTAACTGTGCGCCATGCCAAGAAGGAGCGGGCGTGAGGGGTGAGGGGTTCAACGCGATGCTGGGGTCGATGTGGGGATGAGGGGGGCTTGACGATGATGATCTATCTCGGAGATGAGTTGAATAACATTCAAATCTGCTTTACATCCGACGTAAACGTAATAATACTCTTGTTGTTGTTGTTGTTGTTGTTGTTGTAATTTTATATGATTGTTAGCGTTGCTGCTTATAGGCAGCCAAACTTTCAAACCAGTTTTAAGCGCGTGGTGATGACATCATCATAACGCCCTGTAGATGATACACTTCTACCAGACGAGAATTGTAAACTGGGGAAGCGCTCAGCCAGACATCAACGACTTGAATCCCTAAATAGCACATGGTAGTTATCGTTAGGTACTTAGGTACATATTCACTGCATGGACACATGGTTCACAAATCAAGAGCCAAGAGTGACTCAAGAGTTCAAGTAGGTCGTCATGTTCTATGTTCAATAAGCTATTATTCATTATCGCTATTTGTGCTGTTTCCTATGTCTTATACAATAAACCTGTACATATGTCATGATGTCGTTTTATAAAAAATGTAGTTTGTATATTTAGGGATGAAAGTCCGCAAATTCTAGTCGAAATGTGGGTTTCACCAAGCCAAGAATATTGGTCTCGAGTCGAATTCTTGATCTTGTCTTGAAGAAAGCAAAAATATATTTTTTCTTTACTTGGGCTTTCAATCTTGTCTTGAAATAAAAAATCATGGAAAATCTTGATCTTGAAATTAACATGTTTAAATGCAAATATTTCAAGAAATCAATTTTTCGATCTGGACCTTGCAAATCTTGACATAACTGATCTCGATGTCTCCAAGAAATAATTTGTCACTTCTCTTTTTGTTCTCCACAGAAACTGGCAATAATCTTGACTTTCGAGATTCTCGAGAAACCCTAGATACTTTATAAGGGTTAGAGTTTCACCAAGCCTAGAATATTGGTCTTAAGTCTAGATTTCAAGAAATAAATCTTTCGATCTTGATCTTGCAAAATCTTGACATAACTGATCTCGATTTTGAAAAATTTCTCCAAGAAATAATTTGTCACTTCTCTTTTTGATCTCGACAGAAAAATCATGAAATAATCTTGAATTTCGAGATTCTCGAGAAATCCTAGATATTTTATAATTAGGGTTAGAGTTTTACCAATACTAGAATATTGGTCTTAAGTCTATTTCTTGAACTTGCCTTAAAAAAAAACAAGAAATATTGATTATACTTGTGTTGGTATATTCTTCAATCTTCAGACTATCAATCTTGTCTTGAAGTAAAAATTTGAAAATAATTTTGATCTTGTTCTTGAGAAATATCTCCAAAAAATAATTTGTCACTTCTTTTCTTCATCTCGACTGAAAAATCATGAAATAATCTTGAATTTCGAGATTCTCGAGAAACCCTAGATATTTTATAATTAGGGTTAGACTTTCACCAAGACTAGAATATTGGTCTTAAGTCTAATTCTTGAACTTATGTTTTAAAAAAACAAGAAATATTGAATCTTCAGACTATCAATCTTGTCTTGAAGTAAAAATTTGAAAATAATTTTGATCTTGTTCTTGAAAAAATATCTCCAAAAAATAATTTGTCACTTCTTTTCTTGATCCCGACAGAAAAATCTTGAAAAATCTTGGAATTCAAGATTTAAACTACACTGTTTTTCCACGACCATTCTTAGAATAGCACACTTCAAAGTTCAAACCCTTTTATATATTATTGGATAATGTCACTTGATGACAGATTGATATTTGACATACATTTGACACTCATTTGTCTACTTTCTGGGGTGTTGAAAACTTTCGGCACACTTTGCCGTGCATCCGTGACATCAGCGCCGCGCGTCGCCTCAGTAAACAAGTAACCTCAAAATGAAAGTCACAAACAATACCAAACCACAAGATGAGAAAATCACAAAGAATGTAATGATTTGTTTTTTTTTTGTTATAATGATTACAATTTAAATTTGTGTTTTAAAAACTGCAGTATGGCTGAATACTCTTCTCGAAAATGCGGTGAAACAGGAAAGAAGCCGTGCGTGATATACATCAATCACAGCAGCAAAGTCACATCAGCGTGCTGCTGCAAGAAAATTTGCTAAGACTGCATCTGATTGCTGTACAGCTGCTGAAGCTTGGAGGACTGCAGTACAGCCATACATATGGTGCAAACAGTGGCTGGTTACGTCTTACTAATGCCATCAGAAGTGAGATAAAATAGTGAATAGAAAATTTGCTACGACTGGAGAGCAACTCAAAACATAAATAACACTATTAGGTGGTGGTAGAAAAAGCAATGTATACAGCTAGTGTAGAAACTGACGCTCGCAAGCATAAAATCTCACTTTCTACACTAATAGCTATACAAACGACTACTTCTACGCCTACCATAATATTTACATAAACATTTATTTACTAGTCTTGTGCAGAAATAGCACACATGTGTTGTAACCCTTTCTTATAGGGAATATAGGTTATGTTGCTATTTGTAGAGTGTAGATTAGGCGTAGAAATAATTTAGAATTTGTAAGGTTGCCAACACACGTTAAAAATGGATGTCGGAAGTCGGCAACTCGTCAGTCATCAACTCGTCACCATCAACATCTCCACTAACCGACCCTCTTAACAGATCCACTGACTCTGATTTAAAGATGCATAGGCAACTTCTCTGACACATTGACACATATGTTCTTTACTATAGATATTACGATAGATATTAATTTTAGAGAGGTATATGTAATTCCATCCTCCTTTGTTATTTGATTTTATTTAATTAGCGCTCGGCCTCTTTAATTGTGTGTAGATGTGTAGGTATACGTTAGTGAGTGCGTTGGTTTGCCGGTGAATTCGGCTCGCTGAATATTTAATTGAATTAGAAATTAGGCATTAGGCCCTTGCTCCCACATTACCGCCAGTCGGCGGCAGTGCCCCCGTCGCACAAACTAAACTAGAATTAAAGACGTTATGCTGCTCTATTCACCCAACGCCGTCGCGCACACTCAAAGCTAATTAAAACTTGTATCAGATTGGAAGATACTCGTATTTTGATTCCGGCTTGCAAAACAATTTAAATTACCATTTTATTTACCTTGTGCTCTCATAGTATCCCAGCAGTATTCACAGACTAGGGACTAGTGACTAGTTATTATAGCACTCAGACTCAATCCACCTGTTTGTGTGAATGTTTAGTTGCCTAAATTCCAAAATGCACATGTTTACCAATTGTTGTTTACAATGTAATTATAATGCATTGAACACCAACAGTAATAGCAATTATGAAGGTTCTACATTATCCTTTTTGTGATATCCGATCCAGGAAATTAAAAACAATCATTCTAGGAATGTTGGTTTTACATTCAAAACTGTGTGGCAAATTCTTCCAATTTTCATAATTTCTCTAGTTGTAAAAACAAACGTAAACTAAATTAAAACCTTATTAAAATTCCAGCGTGCACTTGCGAAATAAATTAGTTGCATTAAATTGAATAACCTTGTTGGTCGCTACAATTCGAGGTACACCTACAGGTAGTGCACACAACATGTATATTCATAAGATTACATAGAAACGAGAGTTTGCATAATAAAAGGTTGATCGACACAAACTTTTTTACGGCATGAAATTTACTGCTGTTTTGTGCGCACGTGCGCAGTTATTGTTTGCGTTGCACTTGATTTTCGTCGATGTTGGTGTTGTTGATTGTGCTTGCCCGAATGCTTGAACGCGCTTGTACATATTTCCATCCGCAATGAAACTGCGTAGCGAGGTCGGGCGCATGTATTGCATGTCTTTTGCCTACCCTGTAAAGTCGTGCCTGCATTCGTAAGGCTTTGGTTTGCGAATTTAATTAAATATTTCTGTGCGCGCTTCGGGTGTGCACGGTATGTATGCATTCAACGTTCGCAGAATATAGTGCACCAACATTGCACCAGCTTGAAGCATGGCGCAGCAGCGCTCTCTAGCGGCGCGCACTCAAAACCTAGCGCAGGCTATTCAATGCCAGCATTTTTGTGCGTTTTAATTAACTTAATTAGCACGCTGCTGATCAAACGTTGAATAATTGAACAAATCGTTTTACTGAATTTTCTACTAGTAGAAAGAATTTGATGTCATTTGAGCGTGTTTTGTATTCCTCTGGTTTCACTTAGTGCGCCACTTGCCGGATTGTTGGGTCTATTGTGGCACACGTAATTTCTTGTACATGCGGTGGATGTGGATACTTTGGTTCGTTTGAGCACGGGCCACGGTCGATAGATGAACCTATGACCCGATTCCCCCAGCGATCTAAACCTTTTCCGAATGCTTCGAACGGTGCGGCAAGGCGCGCCTCCCGACGTGTACTCAACATCGGCAGGCGCTTGCCATTCCACCCAATATTACCAATCCCTCGGATACAGTCCCACACTCCAGCCGCCGCCCCCTCCCCAAACGTGTGTGCATTAAGTTTCACTCGCATGTGCGGGCCTCCAGCGCGGCGTTATGTTTATCGATTCGCCTTCAATCTACAATAACGCAAACATTTATTATCATTACTATTGTTGCTATTATTGCCGACCATTGCCGACCCACCGACCCACAGCTCTCGTTCAACTCGGGAAGAAATCCCCGTGTACCGGCAAATCACACAGGAATTAATTAGATCCCTGCATATTGCATTTGGAATTGATCATCATTGTTCACGTATTAGATTCTCACATTATTTCGCAACTTCGATTTATTATTTTATATTTTATTATTTTATTATTTTTACATGCAACGTGAACAAAAACTACTGAACACATTTGAATTTCCCGCGTAATTTTTATGGTTACATCCTTGTCCATTTACATTTACATTAAATACAAGTTACACTTAGGGGTTTTTTTCAAGATTTTTTTTGAAGCCTCCTAAGGGGTGAAAGAATTGATTAAAGTTTGAAAATTTACCCGATGAGTCACACTGCAAATCGATTAGGGGAGTTTAGAAATTAAAGCAACTGTATCAGCTGATTACACCGCGCACTAGATGACCTTGAGGGAACCAATCAGAATAAAGCATTCCCTCAGCGAGTCATTGGACATAATATGTACATGTGGTTGCCTACCGTAAATATAGTTGACGTCACACTACAACATCTAGTGAAAAAATTGAAAGTAGTTTAAATAATATGTACTTTTGTAACATAATTATTCAGTTGCAGGGGTCCTAATTGTATGTTCTTTGGCTATACAGGGTGTCCCATTAATCGCGTAATTCCTCTGGTTGTTTTATAGATGGCATTAAAAGAAGTACATTGAGCGAAAAAAGAGTAGGTAAATTGTGCTTCATGGCCGAGATACAGGGCGGTAAAGTTTTATTGTGGACTTTGTTTCCAATTATTCTTTTGTTTTAGTTTAAGTTGTAATCGAAATATTATTTAATTTGTTACCTATTCCAATTGA
>JARJDQ010027685.1:0-12033 GCA_030264215.1 Geostiba sp. GC000077
ATTCTAATGAAACGTAACATATTTTCAGCCGCCATGATCTTCCTGTCACGGTTGGACACTGCCGAAGTCAAGTTGAAGGAGTTCGAAAACTACTGCGGCATCACTTGCCAATTGCAGGACTCCTAGAGCCACCACCCAAGTGGAAACTTCTAAGAATGAGAAATATTAAACTATCGATTTTTGATTGGTTTTATTCGCTTTTTAGTTCGTGTTTTTGTTGTTGTTCAATGTCTCGTATTCTTTACAAGTTTTATAAAATCACAAAATTCAACGTCGGTGTCACACAAACTCAAAATATATGCGCAGTATAATTCGTTCTAAATAATATAGTAATAGTTCTCGTTATAAACCTAATAATAATATCGAATCGAATGGCATCGTGCTAACATGTTAACTTATTCTCTTAACGTAAAATGGCGTCCAACATCGAGACGCCGCAAAAAAATTTGACTCGTGTTTGGGGGGAGGGGGAAAGGGCTGCGTTAAATTACAATCAGTAATCGTAAGTAATGATTCGCAACGAGCACAAATAAAGTTCAATTAATCAACATTACAATATATCATATAATTTAACAATTAATATATTAATATTTGTGTGTTGTTTCTTTTTTGATTCGAAAACTTTTGATTCGTTTGCCAGCATCATTCGTTCATCAGATATGCCTAAAAAGGTAACAATTGATTTTCGTATAATAAATATTGCAACAATTCAATTAATAAATCTCTTCTCCTTTGACGATGCTTGCGGCCATCATTGTAATATCCTAGATGACTATGTTAAACTTAGATTAACTTATATTATTGCTATAAGTACCAAATAAATAATCGACATAATAAATAAAAGCTACAAAAAGTGCGATTCGAAGACATTCGAAAAATTCTTACATCGTAACATGTATTCGTAATCGTGCAGCGTTTGTAAAGAAGAGCAATAGGTGCAGTGTATTTACAAACAGGTGAATCGAACGAAACGAACCAAAGAAAGCCAAAGCTTGTCGAATGATTTGTCTTGTATATTGAAGTATTGAAGTATTTTTGGCCACTGAGAATTGTTTGAATGTTCGTAACTTCATTTTATCGTTGAACAGAGATTCTCTCATAAGAGTATTATTCGTTAGTACTGAAAGCATTGTCCTGCCTCGGTGAGACCGACTCACTTTAAGTAAAAATCGTAATTGACTGGAATATTCATTAATACATAGTAAAATAGATGCTTTCTTATTATGTTCGAAAGTTTGCAGTTTGACTAAACAATCGTATTGTGTCCTGGCGCAGTCTTAAACCATGTGTTCAGTGACGTTATTGCTATTCGTGTGCAATGGAGGCGTGTTCGGCATTATGGGCGGGGACATCGAGTGTTCGGGCGTGGTGGAAGTGCGCTGATAGGCCGGCCCAGTTCTGTGTGGGGTGTCCGCGCTGGGCGAACGGCTAGACCTGCTCGAACCGCTTAATCGCGAGGCGCTCGAATCGTTCGGAGTATAATTGTATCTGTAATCGTAAGCAATGTTCATCTGTTAGCATTTGTGCCATGTCTGAATGAGGATTAGTGCAGAGCATTTTAACACGTGACAAGTCAAAAACCGTAACCTCTCAAACTGAAGATGGGACGAGATGGGAAAAAGAGGTTGCAAGAGGTTTATTGTGTTTGCCAAGTGAGGTTATGTTGATTGTGAATTACACATACTTTTTGTAGGTACCACCGGTGGAGATATCATCGTACCTCCTCTCGTCGGACGGGGAATACAGCGATGCGATATTCGTTCTCCTCGGATTGTACGTTTGATAGCGATTAGGAACGTTGACGTAATCATTGGAAACGGATTTACTCCTCACATAGGGTCTGTATTCTAGATCGCCCTCGCCAGAGGAGGAATACCCGCTGCTGCGTCGATAATTGCTGCCGTAGTCCAACGAGGTGGTCATGCTGGGCTTGTACTTGACGCTGCGTTGGTTGTAGTCCTTGTACAGGTCCAGATCTTTATAGTTGCCCACGAGGCTGGTCTTCCTTGGCTTCTTCTTCTCGTTGAACCTGGTGTAGAATGACTTGCGTCGAATGCGATCTATAACCGACTCGTTCTCGTCCCCAGAGCCAGAGTACGTGTTCCCATTGGGCGATAAAGGTGAAAGCAGATCCTGCTGCTGATAATCGGAGCAAACCGACCAGGAATCACAACTCAGTGTCTCATCACACGGTGAGAGAAGAGTGGAGCTGTCATCTGTGGTGTAGGAAATACGATTGAGATTAAAATCACCGCTGTGAGTGTGTCCAATGCCAGATGACTCCGAGGAAGCGGGCGTGTTCATGTTCTTCAGATCCAGTTTCAGATTACGCCTGTCAGTCGCCACTCCGTTCATTTCCACGTCCGCACCAACATTATTATTGCTTACGTCCTCGCCATTACGGGTTTCAAGGTTAAGACTCTTTCTATATCCGGGCAGTTTGCTAGACCTCCGCTCACGATCACAACCTGGAGTGCAGGCTACAAGAGTATTATCACTTCGAGAGCCATTGTATCGTCTCATCTTGTCCACAAATAGAGACTTGGGACGTTCGCCGTTTTCTGGTGAGGTCATATCACGCACCTCCCTTGAAGGCGTTGTCGCTGGGCGGGGCTTAAACGAGGGGATATTCGATTCGCTGATATCGCCCAGTTCCTCCTTCGATTTGTCGTTGGCTTTATCTTTATTCTTATCCTCGTACTTCTTGAACAGATTGAGAATCTTTGAGACACTCTTGCGGGAGGGTTGCAAGGATTTCGATGTGGACTTAACATTGGAAAAGTCCTCGACGGACACCGCTCTTTTTATCAGAGAAGATTCCGTCATTTGGTCCATGTTTTTCGGTATGCTTTGCTCACGAAGACGTTTGATAGCAGACTCTACTGCCTTGGGAGCTTGGGAGGATGATACATCCTTATCCTGGGTTAGATCTTTAGCTGGATTGGATTCGGGAACATGATCCTTGGGAACTTTAGTTTTGACTTTGTCTTTGGGCTTGTCATCCACCGACATTGAGCGGAGCTTCTCAAACTTCTTCTCAATCGATTGCAAAAATCTACTCTTCGTTGACTTTTCGCTCTTTTCCAGCTTATCCGGAGCTTTCTCAGACTTATCCGCCTCTTTGGAGGGCTTCTCTACCTTATCAGCTGCTTTCTCAGACTTTTCAGTTGCCTTCTCACCGTTTTTCTCAGACTTATCTTTTGTTTTCAGCATGGAGGGTTTCTTAAGTTTAGAGACCTTCTTCACGTCCGTCACATTATCGGGCGACTTGTCCTTAACGCCGTTCTCTGTAGGATAACTCTTGGGACGTCCTAGTTTCGATACCTTTTTGCTTTCTTGCGATTGTTGACGGGATAAAACATTAGTTTCAATGTTCTTGATGTTATCCGATACATTCTGCAGTAGTGTTTCGGTTTCTTTCATATTTTTCGAATCGTCTTCAATCTTCACCGGGTCCTTGAACTTGACGCCATTGCCATTAGTTATTGGGTTTTCAATGTCTTCTTTGGAATTTACTATTCCTGAGGTGGATGTTGAGGGAAGCTCCTTTGAGGGATATACCTTGGTGGGTCTCTCACTCTTGTCTACCTTTTTAAGAGCTTCAACAAGATCCTTGCATTTGATGAGTTTCTCCTCCGTATCGGAGTATTTCTCCTTGATATTCTTAATGTCCTTTGCGTCGATAAGGTCTTTCTCCTTTGATAGCGATCGTTCGCGACGAAGATTAAGTCGATTCTTTATGCGTTTATCACGTATTTCTTTGAGCACTTGTTGTGTTTCCCGTTCTCGTTCCTTCTTCTCCTTGGAAACGACGTTATCTTCTTTTGGTGGATCAAAGAAATCGGGTCGTAAAAATCTCGAAATTCTTCTGGCAGGCTTCTCGCTTTTCTCCTTGTCGCCGATGGGCTTCGTATGCATGTACTTTGAAAGAGGCGTGCTTAATGACGACTCATCATCCTTGAGCGCGGAGATTTCCGCAATGCTCGCCTCGGGGCTCCGCAGGGAGTAGGAATGGAACTTGGTACGGAAGTCACTTGGCTCGCGCAAACTGCTGGCGCGATAATATCGCGGGCGTTCTTTCGTCGCTGTTGCAGTCGAGTCATAACTGGAAGATCTGTCGGTATCAACGGGTGATGTTACGTCCCTCGTGTCACGCCCATACCAAGATGGCGCCCGGTCTGCGTCACCGCCGTGGTTAGTGTTAGTGGTCAGATTCTGCTGGCTGCTACATCGCTTCTCATAGGAGAACCTCCGTGGCAGTGTTGCCGCGCCGCTGCCGCTAGCGGCACGATCCAGCGCGCGCCGCCCACCGCCCTCCTCCGTGCGGGGCGTGGCCTGTCGATCGCGCTCCTCCTCGCGCATGCTCATCGTGCGCGATATCTTCTTGGCTTCGGACGGCGGCAGTGAGGCGAACAGCTGCTTTTGGATGCGACGCGACAGGCCGGGCGTGAGGTAGGAGAGCGCCAGGGCGTCCTCTTCGGTGAGCTTAAGCTTTTTCAGATTCAAATCCGAGAGGTGCAATTGTGCTTCGGTGTCTGAAAGCACAAACCATAAACGTCAGCCATTGCCAATGCATCTGCCAACGTAACATCTTCATCGTCACGCGAAAATTAGTGGTGTTATCGAACAAAACGAAATGACAATCAACAACAATATCATCATCAACAGCATGTCTGCACGTACCTTAGCATGTGAAAGTCTGGCCAATCCGCTGTCGGAGGGCGTGTCGGGTATTGGGGGGTGCAAAACAAAACAAAACAAAACGACAATAAATTAGTACGATCAAAAAATCAAAACCAAAAGACAATCATCAAACAAAAACGGCAATATTAACAATATTAATGATGGTAGAAAAAACATCAAATGGAGGGCGCCACATCATGTTTACGACCTACGATAGCAACTATGCTTCTTTTTTGTATTTAAAGCACCGACACATTTGCGGCAAGAAAGAGACAAACAAAACAAAAAATAATGCACGAGTCAGCACTGATCGAATGATCGATTTTAGGTAGGAAAAGCATGTGTACGTGATAGTGAGATAGAAAAACATCGACAATAAAAAAAAGCCACAATGATGCTCTATAAAATGTCCAGCCGGCCAACTATTCCATCTAGGATTACCTTTCGCCACTGTGTATTTCGTGTGTCTCGAAATACCGCAACACGCAACAAGACGACCACAAGAGGGCAAAGCAACACGGTTTTTGTTTTATGTTTGTTAACAAATATGTAGTTGTCATCAATAGCGCGCAAAAACAAACGTAAACGTAACGTCCACAACTCAACGGCAATATTGTACACGCCCAACATACACATGCACCTCCTACCGAAAATCGCATCAGTCGATCGCCTCAGTCTAGATATCTCGGGATCGCAATCAATGGCGCGCGCATGGATTGGTGGGCGTGGTGAGAATCATGTGGTTGCGGTGGTTGGTGGTGTAGTGGTGTTGGTTGATGGTGGGCGGTGAAGGGGGAGGAGGAGGGGGGGAAATGAGCGGCGCTGCCATTGGGTGTTAGTTTGTCGTGCCCTCGCGCCCCCTCGTGGCGGGCACATGCACCATCACGCGCACGCGCGCTGCAATCACACGACAAACCCTGCCGTCAGTCACAAATCGGGAAAGGCACGCATGCTGAGACTGAGTGCGTCGGCAACCAACTCGCACAATGCTCCACCACATCAGACACAATTCTTTACATGTTTACATCGTTTTCGCGGATGACCCTTGCTCAAAAATAAGCCGTCCGGATTCGTCCGAATTTTTGCAGTTCGGTTAAACAAAAAGGTCATTACAAAAATAAACGAGAAAAACGTAACACTACTCTACCGGGCACAGGCGGTTATCTCACATTCTCTAACATAAACAGAAACCCAACGTCGCATCGGTGGGACGGCTCCGCATGAAGCCGCGCCGATGCAATAGTAGTGGGCGTGGCTCCGCCAACTGGAGAACGCCCCGTCAGTCACTAACGTTGACTAGCCGACTACATTACTAAGACTGCATCGAGCCCAAAAGTGCAACGGGGGTGCAGAATGCGGCAAGCATCAGTCATCGCGTACGTACCTCCTCGCGGCAGGGTGGAGCTGGACGCCGTGTGGGTGGGGCGAGCGGCGGAGTCCTGGAAGACGCTATCAATGTCGGTGGCCAGATCGCGGCTGACGCTGCGTCGCCAGGGAATTGAACTGTTCACGCTGCGCTCGCGGCTGAACTGCCTTCCAAGCGGGGAATTTCTGCAAGACAATGCCAAAGCTTGAAAATTACAACTGCGCGCGCACACATATTGGGCTAGAGCTAGTAGATCCAGAGAGCATACATAGAACATTCGCTTACATCAAGCATCGCATCTCTCTGAACGTGTAATGAGAGCTTGAAACAGCAACCACAACACATGGCACAAGTTAGTATACGAGGACGTTTGCGGGGAGTGTTAAGGTGGGGCCCGTTGCCTTACCGTGACGTCCCTAGCGGTTCCATCCGATTGAAGAAGTTGGAGCCGTGATCAAAGTGGCTCAAGAATCGGCTGTTAGGAAAGGCAGGTCGCGCTGGATCGTCATTTATACGATGAGTCAGATCGCGTACCTGTAAAATATTTCAAAGGCCACATCACAACAAAAGCAAAGCGAAGGCGAAGATTCAAGTCTTACGCGAGACAACAACGTCGAGAAGAGGTTCTCAGCCGTCAAGAATTCAAACGCATCATCATCATCGTCCTCCCCGGAGCTCAGCGAGTCCGCATGTTCTGTGGTGGCCTTTCTCGGACGGGAGCTCCTGAGCTTGTGCATGTGGAAGAGATCCCTCTTGCTTCCCTCTCCCTCTGCGTCGCTGTCCCGTCCGAAGGAACTGTGTCTGTGAAGAGTGGTAAAGGGTGATTCATCCTCTGAAGCATCGCGATCGAACAGCGACATCATTCTCCTGGGTGTCCGGAACTTTGAGCTGGACAAGCGACTGCTGTTCGTCACAGTGCTGGAGGTCTCACTGGGCTCCACGCTACCCGCGCGTGGTGTAACATAACCTCCTCCTTCCACCGCAATCGGGATGATGTACTCCCGCGGTGACTTTTTGATTGGTTCTCCTGTCGTCGAGGTTTCTGTGTCGCTCTCCAGCGTTGACTGTCGTGAGAGGGAGTTGGTCCTCTGTGTGGAGGTGGAGCGTTGTGATTGGAACGCACGCGGCACCGGGGGTTTCGTAGGCGGAGACATCAGCGGCTCCTCCCTGGTAGATGGACGTTCGAAGGAAATCGGAATAATGTGTTCTTTTCGCCTGGCCTCGCTCTCGGTGTGACTCGGAGCGGCACCCACTGACACAGACCGGAAGCCCATGAAAGGAGGCGGACTGGTAATAGGAACGGTAACCTCGCTTCGTTGAGTATTGGCCGCAGGTGGCGCCTGAACGTGGTGTGACATTTCAGTCTTGAACTCCATCTGCGCCGGCTTGGGTTTAGGGTAGTCAAGCTGGATCTGCGCTTTGGTAGACTTCCTTCGTGGAAGGGTCGCTGACTTCAGGGTAATCTCCGCCGAGGACGTTTGGTCGCTTGGGGAGAGTGGAGCAAGTGGCTCAGGTGACTTGGCAATTTCAGGTGTGGAGCCAATTGGCTTGTCAAGCGGAGTGGGCGTGGAGATAGCACGCGTGAAGGGTTTGGGCGTTGGCTGATTGATGGACGTGATCATTCCAATGCTGCCGGAGGCGGAGCGTCCGCTAACGCCGAATGGCACTGGAGGCTTGCGTACCATGCATGGGCGGGACTTCGACTTTCGCGCACCCTCCTCCAGCGCACTGGAGATGATACTGGCGGCGGTCTTCATCTTGAGTTTCCGCTGCTCCTCTTCGGGAGGTGCCTGTGGCCCCGCCTGGGTGGGCGTGGACTCCACCTTCGCTGGTGTGGCTGCTGTTTCCACCTTATTGGTTTTCACTTCGATGGGCTTTACAGGTGATGTTATCGTTGAGATAGTTACAGTCGTAGTAGGCGCAGATGTAATGGGCGTGGCCACAGTGGAAACTGGTGTGCTGGACACGGACTCTCTTTCCGGGTCCATATCCAGGCTATCTTTTCTATCATCAATGATCAGTTTCTTGGAAGTAGTGCTTCTTAGCTTGGGTGGAGAGGTACTCGTCAGGCTGGCCTTCCTTTCGAACTCCTTCTTGAAGCCACCTACACTAACGCCAGGGATGATTATCTTCTTTGGCTTTTGCTTCTCGGGACTTCTCTCCTTCTCACCGGAAGCGATCAAGCTTTGGAATTTCTCCGCTTGCTCGAAGATGCGACTCTGCCGTCTTTCCGGAACCTTGCTTGGGCTAGTGGCAGTACCATTTGACGTATCCTTCGGAGGTGAGGCTTCCTCCTTCTCCACCTTCTCAGCCTTATCACTTTGCACCTCTTTGGGAACCTCAACCTTCTCCACCTTCTTTTCCTCAGAGGCAGGCTCAGACACAGGCTTATCACTTTTGTCCACCACCGGTTTTGCCTGCACAATTTCGTTTTTATCTCCCAGAGGCTTCTTGCGGACGATCTTCTTTTTCTTTTCAGGAGTAGCGGCAGTAACCTTGGCATCTTCCTTAGTATCCTTGACTGCTGATTGATCAGCAAGTACTTCTTGAGATACTTTCTCCTTGCTTTCCACATTTTCCTTGTTCCCCTTGCTCTCCTTCATGGCGATATTCTCCTGGCTGGGATTCTCGTTGATCTCCTCCAGGACTTTGGCACTCAGATTGACCGACGTGGTCCGTTTGACTTTATCCCTCATCTCCTTGCCCACTTGACTAGCTTGCTTCCTGTTTGCTTCCTTCATCTTCGCCTCCTCGATGATTTCCGTGCATGCAGCGCCCTGCATCGAAGGGTCTTCCACATCCGGTATTTTCACATCATGGACCGAAGTGACCATTGGTGTATCCTTAGTAGGAGCCGATATATCCGCCACCGTGCTCTCCTTGACAATCTTTTCCTTCCGCTTGCCATCCTGGAGCAGATTCGCCTTCTCAGTGCTGACGGTCGGCTCCAATTTTCGCTTCGGCGTGACTTTATCCTTGTCAGTCGCGATGAGCTCCTGTATCCGCCGCTCCGGGGTGCTAATCTCCATAATTGAACCGACAGATTGTGATCGCGTGGGCGCCGCTGCCGACGGTTCGGCCTTCACCTCCTCCACACCCTGATCACCAGTCACAACCAATTTATCCGCTTCCAGCTGCGCTGGCGGTGGATTCAGACTTAGAAGGACATCCAGTCGCACTGGCGTCTGATTGGCCAATTCCTCCGAGATGTCCAAGCACGATTCGTCGTAGGTTTCGTTCACCCACCAATGGGCGCAGATCTTTTCAATGTCCGCCCGCTTTTTTGGATTCACCGTGAGCATTTCGTGAATTAAACCAGAAGCAGCTATATAGAAGAAAAGAAGGTACATACAAAAATTATAGACCCGTTTTGTTAGCATTGCGTTAACTTACGACTGGGACTCTGGGGCTCAAAGTATTCACCCTGAGATATTGACTTGACCAATCGCGTGAAGTTGCTGCCATCGAATGGCATCGCACCATAAACCAAAGTATACAGCAGCACTCCCAACGACCAACAGTCGACTTCCGGACCGTGGTAAGGTGTGCCCTTCACGATTTCCGGCGATGCATACAGAGGTGAGCCGCAGTACGTGGACAGATGGCGATGGTCGTCGAACACGTTCGAGAGCCCAAAGTCGGCGATCTTTGCGCTGCCGTGCTCGTCAAGGAGAATATTCTCCAGCTTCAGATCGCGATGGCAAATCTTATGCTTGTGACAGTAGTAACACGCGGTGGCGATTTGACGGAAGATGCGGCGTGCCTCATCCTCCGGCAGCATCTTCCTCACAAAGAGGTAGTCGTACAGTTCGCCGCCGGCAGCGTACTCCATTACAATGACGATCTTTTCGCGATTCTCGAAAACTACATGAAAACCCAAATTAATCATACTCTTCCCAAAAATGTACCAAACTTGTCCCAAACTTGTACCAACGCCGGTTTTTTTTTCCTTAAATGGTACATATCAGGTATATAACACATTTTTATGTACCAGATATATATTTTTCAGCATATACCAGATATGTTGTCGCGGCGATATATATCCGTTACATACCATGGCTACATCTCCATGTAATCTAGATGGTATATGCCTGATATATACCATATCTATATGTGTGTTTACTGGGAAGTCACCTTCATAAATGTGAATGATATTCGGATGTTGCACCGACGACATGATCTGAATCTCACGGCGTATTCGAATCAGATCTGCCTCCGTCTCAATCTTCGACTTCTTGATCGTCTTGATGGCGACCTCCTGCCCCGTCTCCTTGTTGATGCCCAGCTGCACCTTGCCGTAGGTGCCCTGGCCGAGCTTCTTGATGATGTCGAAGCGCTGCTTCAGCTTGCGCTTGTGATTGTGGAGGCGCACGCTGCCGGTGTTCTCGATGCCCCCCATAATGTTGTTGATCATCGCCTCGCCCACAACCATTTTGCTGTGCGGAGGAAACAAATGTGTTTATTGACTTCGGTGCGGTGAGAAAGCAAATCATGGTCATCAGCAGTGCAAACAGTGTTGTCACGCTTCATTCGGATATGCTCGGGTGTTCGATGGATTTGATGAGGCTGAGACAATAAAAGCGCGTGAGTCAGAAATAGCGATGCGATGGATTCGAACGGACCGGCTGAGCTTTCTTAGCAAACGCACGATGCACGATGTCCATCTATTTTTGATCGTCGCAAACGATGCGCAACGCTTGCACGCGTGCCTTTCCAAGAGAATAGAGACAGATGACAAAACCCCACAAGAATAGTCGAATAACTATACAATCCTATAGACATCAACAAGCATGAAGCATGAATCCAATCAAGTCCAATAAACCTAAAGGTGACTTTTGACTTAACATCCACTCAGCTACTTCCGAAAGTGACTTAACTGCCTTTGTATCTCACTTTGGGTAAACGTTTAGATATTTATGAATGATTGTTGTTTGCAATGTTGTATGTACTATGTCTGCAGCATCGACATTTCGGCAATTTCTGCCGGTCCTGCCGCGACAACATTAGCCAATAGCGTGGGGCGAGTGCGTGCGTTCGCTGGGCGCCCACAGTTTTCGGTCTAAATTTAGCGGAGGCGGCAGCGAAACGCGTCGGGCGATCTTCTCGACGCGTTCGTTTGCCCGCCGAATGAGATAATTTTTCACTTTCTCATTGCATTACCACGTCTGTCTCGCGGCATTAATGCAGCGTCTGTAAAAATAGTCCAACAGTCCAAGCAACACAATACCCGAATTCAGAATACGACAACCCAAAACATTTAATAGAAGATGAACCATCAAGAATTCTTAGATTATAAATAATTTTACTTCGGCAAAATTGCAACAGTTTGTAACATTGTGACAGCGAGAGTGTAGGAGTTGTGCCGACTGTCGAGCATAAATCACGTCGGAATTTTCGGGAGAGGAAGTCGCGGCATTAACTCTTCCGGAAGTCATGCGCATATATACGCAGGCGCGAGCCAGACGCGAGAAGTTCACGCGAGGTCGTTAAAAAGCATATTTTAAACGGCGTCGCAAGTCGCAACTTTCCTGAAAACTATAATACAGTGTGTCCATTGTAAAAGCATACATTTGCCTTGCATGACCCAACAAAACTTTTTTACATTTAAAATTTACTCCCTGTTTATACAGGGATTCCTTCACTAACATTTAAAAAGTAAAGTCTTTTATCTGCTCCCATAGTCGAAAGCAATGATTTCCGATCGATATGGTGGCTTTTAAAACAGTGTATTTCAGATCAACAGTGTTTTCCACACGCTGAGGTAGTTCATTACATACCTAGAGCGGAAAACACATGAAAACACCTAAGGTAGGCCATGTGCATTCCACTCTAGGTATGTAATGAACTACCTCAGCGTGTGGAAAACAATGTTGATCTGAAATGCACTGTTTTCAAAGCCACCGCGTATTGATAGGAAATCATGCTTTTCAATCGCGAAATGTAAATATTTCGCTCGGAATGTAATTTGGTGTTTTCCACTTTTA
>JARJDQ010027696.1:0-18497 GCA_030264215.1 Geostiba sp. GC000077
CAAATAATGCATACGATGCGCAAAGCTGGTGCAAACTAGTGTAATCTTGTGTTGATGTGCAAACGCTTCAATTACTAGTAATTAAAAATTGAATACATATTGTATACATATAACAGCATATAACAGTGCTTGCGACAATTAATAACTTTAATTACTGAAAATTTCGTAAGTTTGTGCAAACTTAAAGTTATAGAAATCAAGGAGAAATACATCTTCTTTTTTTCTGTTTAGGCCTGTAATTCTACTGTCAAAGCCCATTGTATTTCATGTAATTGTGCGTAATTTACGAAATGTCAGTTGTCGTGTAAAGTATAATAGAAAACATTGTTTTTCTCCGAGATTGTAAGATATAAGATGTAATTTGTGGGGTGAATCATTTTTGTAGGAATTCCTGTGCAGGGGTTGGTGAAGATCAACAGTGATGATCCAGAAAAATGTTTTAAAAATTATTTATTCTTCTCAGTTCTTACGTTAGTTAGAGCAGGAACACTAAATCCTATATTCGGCAACATCGCTGAACACCACTTGTTGAATCTAATAATTATTATTAATTGTACCTCTTAGTTATTAGTTATTAGTTATTAGTTATTAGTTATTGATTTCATCTGATTTCAGTATGGTAACAATTTCACTGGTTAAATACATGGGTTAAAGCGTTTGTTAAAGCAACATAGTAAACCAATTTCTTTAGCTTCGATAGAGATTTGAAAAGTTGTAAACTTAAAATGCAATTTCTATACAGGATGATTCCGGTCTGAGTGTTCATTCCTTTTCAAAAGAAGTCAATGCACCAAAAATCATCTTAGTAAAAGTCGTCTCATTGGCGAGATAATAATTTATTAATTTTTACAATCAATAAATAGAAATAAAAATTATTATCTCGCCAATGAGACAACGTTTACTAATCTTTGGTTTATCGATTTCCTTTGAGGTGAAGGATAAACTCAAGACCATAAAGAGGGTGTTTAGATTGCGTTTTGATTGTCATTGTTGTTTAGTCCACTAGGGACAGTGTACAGAACAATGACAGATCATAGTTACAACCGGACAGCTTACACTAAACTCACTATAAGAGGGTTTTGCCAGAGGATCAACCATTTTATTTGCAAACGTTGTCAAATTTAGTAATCTTTCATTTGTACCATAATAAAAAATAAGTAAATAATGCGATGTTTTAGATATCTAAAACAGCTGTTCCCCCCACCCAAAAGAAAATATTCAAGTTGGAGTCAATAACGCAAGCAAGCGAAGAAATCATACATAAACAAAATGCCTCACTCTGCTACCACAGCTGTCATAACTTTTCTGGCGTATGTATTTTTTATGTTTATCCTCCGGAGTTCATTTTAAATTGCGCTTTGACAGCATTCTGAATATCTCAATTAAAGATACACACAGTATTTAACAGTATATTACCTTGAAGAGCTTTTGAAGAGCCCTTTACTCATAAGAACAATGGTTGACCAATCATTACTTTAACCTACTTAGTCCCCCGCGCATATTCAAGCTGCAACGGCATGGATTCCACCATTAGAAAGTGAAATAAAAAGATAACAAAGATCTGCAATTTCTGCACCTTGTTCCGGCGTGTGCAATGCAGATGTCAGCGAACAACTTTAAACAACGATATCTTGAGTTTTAAACTCAAGTTATAGCACAGCAGTACGTAACCTCTTTACATGCTATCCCAACCTCAAAATCCCAACCACAATCCACATTTTAAATAAGATAAGGTTAAATAAATCTATCGTCTTCCTGAATGCTACGTTAAACTTGAAAAATGTGCGTTCCCTTGTTACCTGTTCCGTAACTAGGTGCGTGAATGTAAAGCACCCTCTTCGTGCCCATATGAACAACGATTATTTGTGAATTAGTTGAAAAGCACTCTCGATATGTGTTTGATAGAGTCCTGTTGCATCCTGCTAATGCTATGCAGCACCAGTTGGGAGACCATGGGTAGCGGTGTGAATGACCGTCATTTCCAGAGCGTGCTTCAGTGCTTCGTTGCGTGCCTCTTTCGTTCCTCCAGCATGCAGTGTGCTATGAATGTCAAGAGATGAAGTGATTCAACCGCCAGGCCGCGCCGCGCCGATGGCAAATACCACGGAAAAAAAAAACTATCGCAATAATAAAGTTCAGGAGTTAATAAAGCTGAACGTCCGTATAAAAGATCACGGTGAGAAGCGAATCAATGTCCAACGCTTGTGATACGGAAACATACAATTTCTTCTTCCAAGTTCTGCTTCCCGGGAAAGGACAATCCTCAAAGAAACTTGGTATAATACGGATGTATGATATATCCGAATAGACCTAATATGGCTGGCGTAGAAACATTGAAATGACCAGTATATTTAATAAAAACGTTGTTAACTGGAAAATTAGGAATTGGAATGGCAATCTTGAATGGCATTTTGAACTTATCAACACCCACTTATCGGCTAGGTGTCATGTGTGTGATTTATATGAAGTAAATGTTACTTGATAACATGAGCGATAATATCATTTGTGCGTATTCCAAATTGTACTTGAATCGAATGTAAAAAAACGCCGATCGTCGATATATTTCATCTACAATCAAATTCCACAGTAATAAAATAAAGATCTGAATTTTGAACACATTCCTCTTACAAACCTATTAGCTTATTACTCACTACTCAGAGAGCATTATCTGGTTACGAATTAATGCCTTAATTACACAATAACAGGATAATTCGCAAACACACGAATAATGTTTTGTTCCAATGAATTCCAAGTGAAAACAACAAAACATTTTCTTAGAATTAGTCGACGTGTTGAGAACCGGACCCAGGAGTTGACTGCTACAAAGTCGACTCTTGCTTTTTAATGTTCTTCGTTTATGGTAACGTCGACATTAATTAGTTTATTAATGCTGTATTCACCTTCGCAAAACAATTGTATTTTGTAGCTCGTCCAATGTGCCAATTAACAATTTCACACTTGTTTTTATCATTTGTAATTGTAAGCTGGCATTACTTTACGGATTTTTTTATAGGTGCCAAAACTTTCCATGTTTCGAATAACGCTAATGTATTGACAATTCATTGAAAACAATAATTTCCGAGAAAAGTTGATGTTTTATTAAGGGTATAAGATTTTAGTATTTAATATGATTATACTGATTAGTACACAACAAAACTATAACAATACTATGATTATACTTTAAAATATTCAATCTGGTTCAGCTTTTTTGCGAAGCGAAAAGTATTTCTACTATTTCATTGTTTTGAAAAAAATTAAATGCGTTTTGTCATACAATGCCTTTTAAGCGAAAGCATGAGCCAACCATACCTACACCAACTCAGCTGGTTTTATACGGTATTCGGTTAACGACAATAAGTTGTTTAAATAATTGAACGCATGAGGGCATGAGCACTGTGCACAGTGAATAACATTTCTGAAGGCGAACTTGCTTATATGGAGACCGGAGAGTCTCATTGTTGTGAAAATAATTGTCATCATTGCTCATTTTAGGTGGGCGTACAACAGCAGCTTTCACTTAGACCTTAGATTGCAATTATTGACAATAACGCATATTTTAATTCAATTAAATTAAATTATTGAGGATAATGAAATGTATAAGAGTTTCATTTGATGATATGTACTACTATATGTAATAATAGTTTCAGTTTCCTTCTTAGAAGATTTCTCAACTTCAAATGCACATAAAATCCCCCAAAGTAGACAAACTTTCTTGTCGAATGCATAAAGACTAAACTGCTAAGCGTTTAACGGTTTAAGTAAAGTGCACGACTCCTCTAAATTTGAAAGTACAAAAGCAGTTATGATGTGCAATGCTCTTAGAAGCATTGAAATTTATGTAATAGAATAAAATAAGTACCTCTACCTAGCTACTAGTAGTTTCAATCAAATATAATAAGTAATAATCCCGAAACTGTGCTTTTACTTTCAACTTAAATATGCGTGCGAGGAGAGTGTGTCTTAATCACATGCACGACCAGTACGACCACGTATAACTTTTTCAAGTAGCAAAAGATAAAAGCCAAATCCAGTTGGTTGTATTGGATAAAGCAAAATGATCAAATTGTGCCAAACCTAAGGCCTAAGGTAGGAGAAGGAGAAAGAAGGAAAGTATCTACTATACATTGTTGGAAATGTCAGCGAGTTGATTCCGATAAATGTACCGATGCCTTTTTACTTCATCACCGTTCCTATAAACTTATCTAAATTGCTTTGTCAAAGTGAAACGGCCTACATAATCTGCAGTTTCGTTCGTAGTGATATGATACATAGTCACAGTACAGGTACAAATTTACACCTTCATGCTAATCATTCAAATTAAAAACATATACACACCTCGCTTTCAGGAAACTCGAATTCTGATGCAATCTTCGTATACAGTTCCTTCACGTTCGAAAATCCAGAGACGAATACCGTTGGCGAGCCATGCGCCAATTGACAGGTGAAGACCAAATTGGTTCCCTTGCTTGCATCATTGCTCTTCTGCTGATTGGCTTGATTGTTATTTTCTACACGATTTGCCAACACATCAGGCACGGGACCACCACTCGTCTGCTTCGGTTTGTTCTTTTTAAACATGATTTAATCCCTCGGCCGATCGACACACTTCAGAAAAAGTGGAATCCGACGCGCAACACACGAACGCACAGAGCACTAATGAAATATCATTACAGGCATTCAGTTCCCCAGCGTTATCACACTTAACGGCGCAGATAAAATGTGCGTTATCTGCGCGCTATCAGGTACGTTCACAATTTTTATATCGTTTCGACTTCGACGATAACGAGTCACACATGAAAAATTGTTCACATCGCAGCTCTGAAGCTGTGCCGCCCCGCGGATGAATTTGTTTGTTATCTAACGTTAAGGCAATTTTGGTACCGGGGTACCTGAGTAAAAGGTGCGCACTGTTTACCTGGTACTACCTGCGCGAGCGATATTGAATTAATACCTGCTGAGGCCACTCCATACGAACATTGCAGAGGCGCAGCGGTCGTGCCGACGAGTCAGAGCACACGAGTTAGACTATGCTCGGTAGGCCGCTAGGCGATCACGAGTTGTTGAATTGGTACCTGGCGTACACCTGCGGACTCCGCAAACGTACGGAAGGTAGTATAGAAACAAGTGGGATAGGAGTAATTACCTGCGAGTTCATACCGTTCGCTCGATATTACTTTCCGGCATAAAACACACGAATCTCGCGCAGACCGATGCTTTCTCATGCAAAACTCATTTACACGCACGCACCACGAACTTAAGTCATTATGGCGTGGCGTTACCCTTAACACGCTTAACATGTTCCACGATAACAGAATCCATTGCATGCAAATTTTGTTTAGACGTCCCACTTTTATAATATTATAGTTTACGTACTGCACCATCAGCAACAAATACAAGTTTATTTTTAAATTTTCTACATATTGTTCCATACAATTCAATAACAACGTCAATAAATTATTGTTTTACGTGTGCAAATATTTACAATTTCTAGTGGAATATGACTAGCACTGAGGAAAATGACTAAGATTCAGTGATTTAAAATACCGCGCATAAATAAATTGCTTGCAACAGTTGCCACTCCATGTTTGTTATACCTCTCAGGTCCCATATGTGTTTTACCGATTCAAACAAAATTGATCCATGAATAGTTGCAATTGCAAGATGCTCAATGTCAGGTGTTAGTTTGCAAGCACTAAAATTTTCTAAAACAAAACAATAACAAATAAATTAATATAAAGTAAAATAAATAACAAAAAGTTACTAGCATATAAAAATAAAAAATCAAAACAAAAAAGTGTTTCTTAGTGGTCAATATTTAACTATAAAAACCATAAAACCAAAGAAAACATTAATCAAAAATCAAACCAAACGGAAGTTATGAACTCGCAAGAAACTTAATCAAGCAACTACATACTTCTTCTGTGGAATCTGAGATAACTTTGATATTATGAATTCTGACAGGACATCTCAATTTTCTACGCGTTCATAATCATTGAAATAATTGTACCTGTTTTCGATCGCCTGTTCTCTATGTTTGATGTACGACAAGAAAACATTGTATACCATTGTTACAAAGTTAATGTACAATACTTGATACTGCACTGGTAGAAAGTAAAAGTTTATGAATTGTGTTGGCGGCCAAACGCTCCAGTCAATCTAAAAAAGTAAAAAGTAAAAATAATACGCAAGTTGTTCTGCACTGTAGGCAACCAATTTAGCACATATCATAATCCTAGCAATTTCACGTGATTCATTCGATGAAATGGTAATGCTTACAAGATAAACTTCAACAAATTTCCCGTTAATTTCCTTTGTACATTCCTGTACAGTTTTGCCTTCACAAACTCCCATTCCATAAAAGAACCAGGCAATACAGATGGGTGACATTATTAACTGATCCAAGAGAATTTTCTTTGTTATTGCAAATAGGTTCCTTTTTGGTATATAACTATCCAAATATTTATAGAAATAGTGATGTAATGGACCCATTGATATTCCAACAACAAACATTCTAGCTAAAATGTAACAAGGAATTGTAACAATGATGTACATTTATAAAAATTGTGAAATACTTACTCAATCTTGCCCAGTCATATCTTTGTGCTAACATGTGTCTTCTATATTCAATTTCTTGTTGAGCCAGATCTCCAATACCCATGAGAATTCCAGAGGTGAGGGTATTGGTTATAAATAAATACTTTCCAAAAACATCATTGAATAGTGTGCCACCACGAATTTGGGTTGAGATTTTAGGTACTTGCCGATATGCTTCTCCTTTAACTGTACGCACAATTTGTGATATTGGTAATCGACGTCTTAGTAGCGAAAACATCTTGCTTTCAGTGGTAATTTATAATTTTCCCAAATCAAATGAAATGATTACGTCTTGAAGGTTATGTCTCGCCCCTTACTGATTCTTTCTTGGAATTCCACATTTATACACTTTATTCGAGATATATTTATGGCCAAAGAAGCGAAATTTGTGTGGCAACTATTCATATTTCACTGTAGACTATTTTTGAATGGCATTGTGCTTTACTAGGTCCTGTAGGACCTTTTCAACTAAAAATGACAAGGGGAACCTCGTCCTTCTATTTTGGTTCAGTTCAAAACATACTTGTTATTCCTACGGCGCTATCTTTTGTTGAGAGGCTAAAACAGGCATGCTTACAAATTTTCTAGAATTCACAAATAGATGGCAGCACAATGTACAAAAGTAACAAAATTAACCTGAAATGAGAATTAATTATTAATTTCTCATTTGTAATAAGCGAAGAGACAAATTAACAATTTTTGGAACATAATTTAATATGTTACTTATTATTTATTAATTATACTTCTTTGTGCATAAATTGCAAACATTGCCTTATAATAGAAATGTGAAACATGGGGATATAATTAAATAAACGAAAATTTATTGATTCACCAAGAATGTTTTGAAAACGCGATCATTACCTTAGTAATTTCTTCAAAAATAAAGTATGTGTGCACGTAAGCATCCCTGATCCATGCTGAAGCTGAGATCCTAACTACTTGGGAGGGAGAACTGTAAAACAGATCGAGATGATTGTCGGATGATGTGGAAGGTTCTGCGCAGGCAATTTTCTAAGCTGATGGTGTTTGAATATGTGCATTGCAAGTGCTTTGCCAGGAGTATTTTAGTCCCACGCAAATGATCCAACTTCTCGGACCGTCCTCGGTTCGCACAACGGCTTTGATATAATCGGGCTTTAGGCGGAAACCGGAACACCCAGGGCGTGTGGATATCTGGGACCTGAAGCTGCTTTGCCATTAAATAGGATTCAAATATGTTTCCAATGGTGTCTCTTGCTGATGGGCGCTCATATAACGCTCGGTCCCCTCAATCCACAAACTGTTATATTGTGAATATGCACAAGCAACCAAGCATGCATTGTGTACATTTTGTAAACATGTCTATAAATAACGTATAAATAGATTTTAGATTGTTGTATAAATAGGGTGTAGAGTGATATAAAATTCAAAAAAATATATAAAAATCATATTACCTGAAAGTGACTCAAACTACGGAATGCTTTTAACATGCTATAAAAAGGAACATCCAGTTATGCCGGTTATAACGAAATTTACTTTAGGCGTCTGCATATTTCATTGGCGGATATGAATTATTCATGCAAAAGTAAAAATAAGAAAGGCGAACGGTCCAATCTGAGTGTTAAGAGCACAATGGACACATAATTAACACAATGTCGCTTACGGAGTTAACTTGTCTTCCGCGTAGGGTTGGGCAGTTTAAAAGTTCTATGTTTTAGCATCGATTGAAAGTGCGAAACGTTCCCGGTCCTTACCTCTTTTGTTAACTTTAATGATGGCATTATGCGTGGCGTTACGAGGCAAATTAACGATTTTATCAAAAACAAAGTATTAATACTGTATTAGTATTAGCTTTTAGCTAGCTTTTTCGACCAGCAAATACCTCCGATGCTACGACAGCCTTCAAAGTTTTCGTATTGTGTACTGTTTTTTATGCTTTTAGGAGCAAACCTTTGTACATTGTTATTATAATAAATAATAAAGTTTAGTATGTATAAATATACTCTGTAACATAATTCTAATTTCTGGGCTCTAATGGCTGTTGGGTTGAAAACAAATAGAGAAAACAAGGCATATTTCGTTGTACTTGTCGATAAAAGAAACGAGTTTTTACGTTATATTAGCCTATATTTTTCATAATACTAATATTACTAAATTGCGAAGTCCTATTACATATATATTTGTGCTGGTTGCTGTTCAATAGCTTAATGGTACAAATAGAAGCCGGAATATAGCATTATTCGAGCGATCGACGGAAAAATTAATTAATCTGCAAACGTTTGCAATAAGTTTCCAAGTGCTTTCTTAACAATATGTAAATGCTGCGCAGTTTGAATTTATAACTACATGTGTACTTGCACTTATTTTCGCTCCAGGCTTCCTTGTCGCTGCGATGTTGTCACTGAAGAATATGTAAACTGCAAGCTGCAACCGAGCAGAAAAGGGGTGAAAGATTCCGGTTTGGATACCGTATCCTCCGTATTCGTGTATCCTGGTAAATCAGCAAACTGAAAACTCTTTACATTACGCCAAGCGCCAAGCTCCGATCCATTCAAGTGCAATCCACTGTTCGAAAAGCTTTTGAAGTTTAGCACCGATGCAGACCTTCTTATTTTCAACTGCGATGTATGTGCTTGTACTTGCGATCGGCAGTATTTTGCACTTGCTGTTGGTAACATCGACCGGATAGTAGACGAGAGCTCGCACTCGAAACTCGTTGCTCGTGATCTCGAGCTATTAGAAAGCATGGTGCTGTATAAATTTACTACCTCGTTACTCGCTCCGGAAGTGAAAATTATGAGGATTAGTGGTTTCACGTTGGATTTTCCAATGATTTTTGCAGCTGCTAGTTCTGATCTTTAATTACAACAGTGCGCTTTCAATTTTGCTGAGAGCTTTGGCTGCATTTACGTGTTTGAAGTTCAAAATATATTAAATAATATAATTTACTAAGCAAATTTATGCAGAGTTAACATTTTCGAAGGACTTCTCACCTTGTTTACGTATCTACGCCCCTACGCGCATGTAAAATGAAATTGTTTGGCTTTCGGGCGCACAATAAATGTTAAAAGCTTTATTAAAGCTATTAGCTAAATCTGGGTGCGTTTGCGTTCAAATGAATTTGTTCCACGGTAAAATATGCACGTGCATGTCGAGCTAGCTTTGGTGTGGAATATTTGCAAACGGTCGCAAAGAATGATAAATATTGGTCCACCAAAAATGCATCAACTCGTGGAAAGTTCGATTTTATTTATGACATACGCTTTAATAATTTCCGTTGTGCGCCCGAATGCGCGATGCACGCAATGCGCAGAAACGGGTCGTGCGGAAAATATGTATAAAACGCGTGGAGGTTATCGCTCGATGGCTTTATGATCGTTTTTGCCGCTTTTCCAAATTGTTAAATAATCGAAGATATATGTTTTTTACCTTCAACATTTTTGTTGTGCATATAAATCACTTTCATGTGGAAATATGAACAGAGAGTAGGACCTACCTACAACAAAATTGAATCATGTATTTTTTGTTTAAATTATATTTGCATGCATTCGTACTTTATGTATATGTTACCGTTAAATCATGGAAGTCTGTTATTCTATGAAATAACTGGCTTCCGTAATTAAAGTATATTCAAGATAAAGTGTAAAATAGTATAGTAAAAATAGTTATTTTATGAAATAGCTAGTTATTTCATATATTAACGAATTTCACGGTTTAGCGGTAACATATTCAAGGAAGTTAATAAAGTTGGATGTAGTAACAGAAAACAGAAGACATTTTTCTTTTAACGCGTGTGACAAGTTCATGTCGGGAATTGGCCTGGGGTGGGCTTGCTAAAGTTCGCAAATTTCTATAGCACCATATTCTGCTTCCGGGCATACCACAACTGATTGGCAAAGTTGCGTCCCGAGGAAGCAAGCAGAAGCAGCAGCAGGACGCACTCGATAATGTTGCCGACGATTACACGCAGGTCACGTCTGGAAGAGTAAACTACCCTGCCATCCTGCTATTCTATACATAAATACGATAATATATGAAAGGACTGCCGGCGTTGGCGACCAAAGGAAGTGACTGGTAACGCTCTGGTAACAGTAACTTGCCAGTGTCAGCGTGCGCCAACACTTTCGACGCCTCCACCGTCGCCGTTGCTGCTTGCCTGATATGCGCAAACTAGATAATCTGGAATGATCTTCGATGATCCCGCCCTCTTGCTGGCAGTCCTCGGCGGCGTCACTTGGCACTTGGCACTTTCCTACGGTTTCGCACTCCGGCCAGAGGCAACCTCATGAAAAGTTAAGTGAGAATTCGTGACCTGAGCCTTGCCACACGCCGCCCGACGCTCCCGTGAACGCATACACACATTCGGAACATTGGGGGTTTGTTGAAAGCGTGCATGGAAGTGAACCACACGTCCCCGCTCCCGGTGAATTGCTGAACTTGTATCTCAATATACGAAGAAATCCCGTATACGAAACTTGTGCATTACAGGTTTTAAACACTTTTTCTACTTAGAGGTGAAGTGTTAGAAAACTTTCGCAAAAGTTATTTCTTTGTTCCTCTCCTCCATAAACATTGAAATTATGCACCTTGTTCTATAACATTCTGGAGAATCTAGAGGGTAACGTTCAACACAAATCAAGCCAATTCCTGCTCGGAAAACTTTCCAAATCATATTTGCACCCAAGATATAACCTGTTATTTAGATGATATTCATGCATACACAGTCGCAATCGACAGACTTTGCGCTTTTGAGCTTTGCTCACTTGGATGTGCAAGAGAATTACTTTCGACACCGTAGGCATAGAGAGCACCTTCAGCGACGAATCGTATCTATTCATACCAAACCCGAAAGCTAGACGATTCGCACGCCGGGAAGGAAACAAATGCGTTCGCATATCTTTTTTGGTCGCTCACTTTTATCCCTTTATGCTGGGAAGGTGGGACGCGTGTAGCGAGCGAGAATTTACCTTCATCGTGGTGGCAGCGGCGGCGGCGGCGGCGCGGCGCGTTTGATACGTAATGTAAGTGGGTACGTGTATCTTGATGCCTCGCGCCGCTTTACGTTTCGCCTGCGCCTCGTTTTGCGAATTGCTTTGTTTTAGTTCAAGCCGACGGGGGACTGCCCCGAAAAACACGTCAGTAGCATCAGAGCACAGAAGCAACACTTGGAAAGTCGAGAAACCTGAAGGCCATAAGCCTCAGGCTTTGTGCAGCTGAAAAGACGAGAACTGACGTTTTCTTTCTTCCATGCGAAACATTAAAGTCCAAACAGATATTGAAGATTTTAAAACTGTAATGTTCACAATTTTATGTGTGCGTATTCAGCTCACATTGACTGCAGCAATATTTTATCCCGTCGCACAATTTTCATCCCAAAGTGCCGGCTTTAATTTTTCATCCACGTCGCGTCGCATGCATGAATGTTAACCTAATAAATGCCATAAGAGCATATTGGCATTTTTATGAACCTTCATTACGCCTTAATCCACTATCTACTATCTAATACGTCAAGGCATGGATCGTTGGTTCGAAATAGCACGAACCTAGCCTACCTTGGTGGCAAGGCAGTTAGTTAGCTCTTCCGAGGCGGTCGCCAGGCACGTATTTGATCATCGCCGCAGAAGGTGGCCTCCTTTACCAATATATATCACGCATACCAAACACGGCGGCGGGGACGGAGCCGACCATGGGGTTCTATGGTGCATTGCATCAACACTCGGGAAGCGCCACCGTCCACATGCCGCGCCAGATCGCAATTAATTAGATGTATTGCTCGCACGCAAATAGCCCACATCTCGATACCTCGCATCCGCAAAGCACCACCTTCTATGATAATCCTCATCCTCATACAAATGAATAATGTTGCTCTAAGATTTACGATACAATCTTGCGCCAGAAATGCTCAATATGAACTTGCAGAGTATAATTCAACACCGAATTCGGAATAGCTACACTTTGCTGCCGCTGATGTGCCAAGGTAACATTTTCTGTTTGTAGGCATTTGATAAATTATTCTCTAACCTACGGCGAAGGCAGTTTATTTATTTGTCCAGCTTCCTCCAGTTTCTGCGATACACTAGACTAAATTAAGAAATGTTTTTTGATTAATTCGTTTTCTCTTTTTGTTTATTCATTGTGTATTTGCTGACAATGTGAATACGCGTATTTAACAGAGGAAATTCTTAAAGGAGATCAAATTTAATTATTCTTATTATCAGGAGAAACAAAATATTGTAAATATTTTAAGTACATATCTATAGCTTGAAGATAATAACAATTTCAAACTCCAACACGTTCACCTCGTCAGAGTACAATTTCATTTTGGTATTTTAAGTGTAAATTATCAAATTCCACTTATTTTAACATAAAAATGATCAACAAACACAGTGAGATCAAAAGTCAAATTTATATTTAAAATTAAAGTTTCCACTCATCGTTCTTAAAGTATTTATTGTTATTGGCTATAAACCTTTTTATGAAATAAACTTTTATACCACTTTAATAATGCTGGAATACTTGGAGCATTAGTGAAGTCGTACAAACTTATAATATGTGAACCCAATACTTTTTTTATAACTATATATTTTTCTAATATTTAGCGTACCTGAGCTGAAAGCTAAAAATAAAATAAATGATATAAAACGTGTGAAACGGACTTCGCAAGTGGAACGATTGAATATAACATATCCAATGTTCAGGAATATGTGAGGCGGGTTGGAAGTATAGCGGTTCAAAATGAGTTTTGGTCCATGCTTGTACCTCGGTGTCGATACCGAAATCTGCCCCCGAGGAAATTACAAAGTTATAAAACTCTTACGGCACCCAATTTTATCTGTCAAAGTCTATTAGTCGCGTAGAACGCTAATCAGTACCAATAACGTCAAGCCGGGGCTTGGTAATAGACGGTGGCTCGACGTATATAGACACGACGACACCACTCAACTCTGGCAAACGTCCTGCCTTCCCTTACTTTTCTCGCCTCCCCTAAACTAAAATATAAGCGTGCCCTCACGAAACATTACAAGATAGCAAATGCCGAGCGGCAAAAGGCGACGCAACCCTTTTAGCAAACTGTCATAACATTAGTAAGACATCGTTTTATTTGCAGGAAGGGCGTACCGCATCAGCGGCGATACATTGCATAATTACGCCATATCGTGTGATTAAAATCTCGACCCCGGTTAATTGCCTTATAACATCTTCATGCCACTTGTTAGGGTCCGTGCTCGCCGCACTGCGTTTACGCGAGGTACATTAGTACATTAGATTAGCAGAGGTCTGCTTTGTTACGCCTTATATGAACGAATCGAATAACGTAATTATTTATCAAATAAATAAGTTTTTAGGCCGGATTAATTTCCATAAAGACAGGGTTTGATTTTTTTAGTTCGTTGATGGTATCTTTTTGACATACTTAAAGTCTAGAAAAGTCTGAGCATTCAAAATGCGTTGTTTTTTAACACAAAGTTTCAAATTGAGAAATACATTCGTCTGCCGGCGCCTCCACGAACATTTTCATTTTACGGACGTGCTTCATGGTGATATATTTGTTGATTACGTAATGAATTTATTAACATTTTGAACATTCATTAGCATCGCTAGAAAGGGCATGAAATTTGCCAACCTACCACGATTTCACAATTATGTAAGTTTATGAGTTAATGCTCATTGAAAATTGCCAATTATTTTTTCAAAATATATTTTTGTCTCTCTTGCCAATGAAAGGTATGTATTTCATTGTTGTTGTATTTTACGCTGTGAAATATATAAAATTAAAGGAAATCTCACGATCTTCCGAATGATTGTGTGATTGTTCTCATTTTTGAGTTAGCGGGTTTAGTAAAAAATCACGTTTTTGATAGAAGAAACCTAAAACAAGCGATATCTTGAAAACTACGGTCAAATGGCCTATTCGTATCCAAGATTTCATACTCGAAATTCGATGTAGAATAAACTCATTTTCTGTGTGCTGCCTTAAATGAACAACCTAGTAAATAAAAGGTAACGTAGATTTGTATCTTTTTATGTTTGTTTGTCCACCGTTTAGTCGGATAAAAATGAAATTTGGTTCTTTGGTAATAGTCAGGAATAGTCAGGAAAAAAACATTGGTTATGTCTCCCAAAGGGGCGGACTTTGGCAATTCATGTTTGTGGAGGCGCCGGGAGTAGACTGAATCAATTTGACAATCTGTTCTAGATTAAACACACTTGCATGCTTAGATTTTTCTACACTTTTAGTATGTCAAAAAGATACCATCAACGAACTAAAATTGCAATCCGAATCTTTGTGGGAATTAGTCCGACGATACACCTATATTTCTTGTAATATAGATGATGTTAATTGCTACCTACTTTCATGGGAAAATAGAAGTGGAAAACTGATTCAGGAATTTCCGGAATGCATTATTTTTCGTGTAACAAGATAATTCTGCTTCTGCATAGATTTTACGGTACGTTTTTGAAGTACTAGAGTGGACTTTCGACGAGAAAGAGCACAAGGGGTGCACAGGGAATGTGCTAAACTATGCGCAGCATTTACGAATACGCCGCCGCCGACAGGACACTAACCTTCGGTGGGCTCGAGCACAGCCACTTTTCCTTCCCGTTTCAGTATCTTACATGTGAGAATGTAATTCGGTTATCTTTTATGGTATCCTGGTGTTCATAAATTCGCCCTATCCCCGTTGCACACAACGGCGGGCAAAGCAAGACTCGTCTGGTAGGTTCTGCAGGCCGGCCCATCATACCATGCGCACCCTTCGCTTTCCCTTCCTCCAGATTAGCTGCAATTTCAGTGGAATTAACTAAACTAGAATAACATGACGCGTCGTATAGTTTTCCGAAAAGTTTACGCTCATGTCCTTTCTCGCTGTGCCGAGCAGACGGTCGCGTTGCGGAGTGTAGACTCGTTATATCGCCGTTTAATTAAAGTTTCAGAGCCGGCGTGCGCTGTTTCCATTATTAACTTGTGCATTATCCGCGAATGTCAAACGGGCGCGAAAGGGGAGAGGGCAGCGTATCGCCAGACAACGAATGTGTCAATAATTTAACTGTGTTAACTGAAGCAGAGTGGCCCAGAGAGATTTATTGTGACAAATTTTGAGCCACATATCTTTTATCTTCCATTGTTCATACCTAACAATAATTTACCGTGTAAATGATCGTCGTCTTTTGTGCACGGGTGCGAATCGATGCGGCGCGGCATCGGGCTAAAGACAAACGATCGAAATGTAGGTCCCAATCGTAAAATAGACTACGTGATACGGGAAGATTTGGAAATCAATGAGTGCAATAAAATTTTAGTGGCGCCAAGATTTACGTGGTGTTTGCCGAATAAATTTTCAGAATAGTAAAATACGATCAAATTGTTGGCAAACGTTTTACAGCATTTATTTTAGGTCGGATATCCTTATGCTGTTGGTCAAGCCCTAAATTGTATTGCATGAATGAAACAAACCATTTCGTTTTACCGCAAAGAGTATTCCACTGCTGTGGTATTAGCATGTATAGAATTCTCTAAAAGCGCAACTAATGAGTAATGAAGTAACGACTTGAGCATTAGTTGATGGGCTGCTTCAATGCACCTGCATAAGTTTCGGGTGCAAAGTGTAGGAATTCGGTGGCAAGCGAGCGGAAGCAGCCGTGGTATAATACGAGTGGATTTACGTCTAACAACTTGCTCGCGGAATTACCGTGTTGCATTAATAGCGGCCGTCGCTTGCCTCCTCGCTGATAGACGTTTAACGTGCATAACATATACAAGCGGCAATCATAATAATATGGACATTAGGTTGAAAGCGCACTTGGGATGATGGCAAACCTAACCTCGCACGATGTCTATTCCTATTCAACACAATCGGTTCATGCAACCAAAGTTATTGCTCCAATTGTTCGCTGCCAGCAAAACGCGCAATCTCGTGTGAATGCTAGACATAAAGTTCGAAGTTGTGCGGAAATGCAATCCGCATGCGGCTTCTATTGTGACGTACTGTAGAGTGCCTTTCATGTAAGTATTTACCTTCTACCTTGCGATAATGTAGTGGCAATGACGCAGCCGCAATTCTATAGTTGTTCTGGGGTAAGTTGGAAAGCACTTTCCGCCAATAGCGCCGCATATGTATGACGCCGGTGTGTCATACGAGCGCTACACTTGTCTTGAAGTATTAAGGTAAGCTTTAATTTATATACCCATTGCATTCAAATAATAATCTCAAGTTGTAAACACTCTTGAAACTACGAATGCTTATACAAATGGCAGAGATGAAACAGCGAAATGAGCTTAAAGAGGGTAACATGGTAGCATGAGTGCATCAATGTTGGAATTGCAGCTTGAACTGGTATGGCTTTATGGGGTGACTTACAATCGAATAGATTATAGTTGAACTAAATAGTATGTAGATTAAACTAATTAACAATATCAATCGTAATTATAATTATCTGCGATATAGACTGCATTCTGCATTTATCCTAAGCCGATTCAGAGCAATTGCACTGCATTTGATTGAAAAAAAGAGAACCAAGATCGTGGTGAACAAGATTTTGGTATCGGATGTGGGGTTTGAGTCTATGCTCTGTGGAGTCACGGCCAAAATAAAACCCGAACGCGTACACGTACGCGGAGCAGAGAAAGAAAAAGTCAAGAAACAGATTCGGTGATTGCTCCGAAACCACTTGGGCGATTTGAATTTTCTCTTCAGATTCTTGTTGCCAATAATAATCCGCCTCGTAAACTGTTTTTGTGCTGCCGGCAGAGGGCGCCGTTTACCCCTGCCAATTCATTCCCGTTTTCTCCCGAACGATGCTCCCGAAGGAAATACAGATAACGGCAAAACTCGTCAAATAGTAGGCTCTATCGTTGTTGAAATTGTACAGTGGGTGAAAAAGTAAAGTTTACAATGTTGGAAATTGGAAAATTTCAGGAACACGAAAAGCTATACTGTTGAAAATTTCCACAATAACAGAGCATACTTTTTGACGGGTTTTGCCATTATCTGAGTTTTCCTCGGGATCATCATTCGGGAGGAAAGGGGAATACACTGGCGTAGGTGAACGGCGCGAGACTATTTTTGCAACATGAATCCGAAAAGAAAATTGAAATCACCCCATTGGTTTCGGAGCAATCACCGATTCTCTTTTCTTAAGTTTTAATTTTCTGCCCCGCGTATGTGTACGCATTCGCGTTCGATCTTCTTACATTTACTTGGAAACATAAGCCTGCAGTTCCATATGAGCAATGCTTTGGCCTATGTTCGAGGATAAATGAAAAGCAGTGTATAAATAATTCATTTTATTTACGGTGTTCTCTGTTGCTTGGAAAAGTTTTTTTCAGGTATTGCACACTACACTGCAATTATTTTGCAATCCCAGGAAATAGTAATAAAGAAAAATTAGTCTGTCAGGCGGCCTGTACCCACTGTTATCCAAGACTGTACCCAAGTCCAGGTGCAACGACGAATAGAGGCTTCATACCCTTCATACTATGTGTTACATGGGCAGGACGCAGGAGAAACAAAGTTCATTAATACTGACGTTAATTAAAAAACTTTTCTCTTTGACTTATAGACTTTGCAATTTCGAACCCGAAGTTACTTTTGTTTTATTTATCAATAGTCAATGTTGGTAGCAGGTATATTTAAGCAAAATACTATTACTATTGAATATTTTTGAGGAACTGATACCATTTACACTTATTTTATTACGAAAATCAATGCGGATGCGACAAGAGCAGCGGAGTAACGATGAAAATGTTCTGAAACTAGCAAACGAATACAAGTCGCCATCATCACTTTGTGCAATGTGACACACGTACGGTTCACTTTGGCACTTGGGTAATTCAATAATGGTGCAATGCTACGCCCGACCAGCTTTACTAAATGGTGTCCAACCTAAACAACAACTTTCTCGAACTTTTCTTGAGAGCGTCT
>JARJDQ010027699.1:0-10767 GCA_030264215.1 Geostiba sp. GC000077
ACCTGCCTCATGCGTCCAGTAGAATGTATTTGACGCTTCATTCTATGAAATGTACGATTGGAGACATACATTCGATTGAATAAAGTCGACATAAATTTTTAAATGTTCTGCCGCCCCCGGGGATCGAACCCAGGATCTTCAGATTTACACTACCAAGTGCTAGACAGATGTGCCACCCAGCGGGATATACTTTAATATAAATCGTCCCAAAATTTGAACCAGTTTTGACTCTTTATATGGAAATTAGGCGTTTTTTTTAAATTCATTTTTGGTCGGTAGCGAGGCCTCTTAAACTAATAGTGATGGGATAATGATAGAAGGCCGACGTGGCCCTGGCCGAAGAAAACACTCCTGGCTCAAAGACTGGACAGGGCTAGAATCCCACACCTTTATATAATTCTCCAGAAAATCAATTCTATGACATGAAACTCTGAAAAGTTCCAAAAATATATCCTTTAGGAAGATAAAAATGTAAATAAAGTTTCCGCGGCGTAGTTTTATTATCTCCGCGCATAATCATAGAAAACATGATAACGATATAGTATATTGAGCACCTAGGGCGATAAATGGAGTATCAATGCACGACTCAATTGCATGCCAGGCCGAAGGGGCATCTGTCGGCTAGGGCATTAATACTCATTGCCGCCTGAGGTGCTCCTGATATTTTTTGGCGCCGCTCCACTTTATAAACTCGTGCAGCGCGCCGTGATGTAAAGATCAATCTACCGCCCTCAAAATCGTACTGTAAAGCGCATTTAACATGCATGTGGACATAAAAATACAATTTTTTGCTCACCTGTACCTGAAATATTCTTTTCGGTGCTAATTTTATGGCCGAAAAATAATTCATGTATGCAGATGGATTGAAAAAAAAACTTTCAAACGCCCAAGGGCAAAAATGGAGTACGCCTGAGTAATCACTAATCAATATTTAGACGAAATTATGATTATAAGTTCTCTAGACTCAACAGTGGCACGCATTTGTTTGTTTGTTCGCCACAAGCGGGCTGGATCTGACGCGAACAAACAAAACAAATGACATAATCCTCAAATTGTTCCTATTATCAGAACGTACTGAGAACTTGTTATTGTTCGTGGTATTTAAATAAGGCTCGAATTTAATCGTAGTATTATATTCGGTTGTGTTCAGTAGGTTTAGTAAAAGTAGGTCAGTAAAATTAATAAACGTTCAGTTCAGTATTTAAATACCTTTTGTTTAGTATAAAGCGTTCAGTTTTAAAATAGGAAAAGTTAGGTATTCTGAAAATTATTATGCACAGTATTTTGATGTGCACGGTATGAAAATATGTAAACAAGTTAATTAGCCCGACCTATAACGAATCCTCTTACCTGGGACTAGGGGGTTGTATCCGCCCCTGAGTTTGTATCCGCACGTCCCTGAGTTGGCACAGTCCCGGTTAAATTTTCAAGTGCATCGGGTGTTGCGCACTAAAATGAAATTTTTCTACAAATGCATTAAAAAGAGGGCAATTGCGCACGTACACTCGTGAATTGTTTCATTTTTTAGCAGTGCGTGAGGAATCAATGCAGATCAAATGCAAATCCTATTTTTCACGCGTTTTCACGCGTTTGGATTTTCCAAAGCAAACTAGAATTTTATCACACATTGCATTCACGCATTGTTTGTGTGCATTTCTTTGTTTTCCAAAATACTGGAACGAAGATTTTTTTTGCTAGCATGCCTCCGAAATATGCTTCTCTGCCCTAATTTTTGGGCCGAAAATTAAATATTGCGAGAAGGTGGTATGCGAAAACATTTACCATTTTCCGCCCTAGGGCGAAAATGGGAATAGGGGGGAAATTGTAACTATGGGAACAAATTCTAAAAAGTTGAATGCGACAACTGTTGAACACGTAGGATTGTTTGTTTGTTTATTCGCCGTCGCGATTGTGAGATCACGTCGCAGCAACAACAACAAATAAGGTATTCCTCGAATTCCACTGGCAGCCGCGGCGCGGCGTTCGCGCGAAATTTCGCACAGAATTTTGATGTCAATTAATAACAGGCGAGCAAAATAATAGTGTTCGTACGTCAGGCTCCCTTCGGTCGGGCACGTATACTCGGCTCGCGCCTCGAAATCACCGCGCCGCGCCCTACGTACGAAAATTACTATTCCACAGCACTCTGAAAAATATCATGGTATCTGTGTGCGTTTGTAGAAAAAATTTTAGGACGTGCTGATTTTTTTCCTCGCTAGTTCTAACACACTCCGTCGTGTGTTAATGGAATGGTATATTTTTTATTTTTGATATAAAATTGAAATCCGTACTCCAATTTTTAAATAAACATATTTTACACATATTTTTCAATTCTCTTGAGTTTTCAAGTTATTTCTGAAAATTCGGAAAAAGTGACAGTTCCATGTCTTCCTAAAAAAAATAATGATAATTAAATTAATCAAATGAATGGCATATTGTGCAATCTATTAAATGGGAGTGTAACTATAGAGGTATATCTAAGGAAATGTCGAATATTCAATTTCTTCTCTCCGCAAACATGCAAAACTTCAAACAAGAAAAAATAAGTTATTTTCAAATGGCTTCCCATAATTTCAGTTTCCAGTGCATGTAGAGAATTGTTTCATCTTCATTTTAAATTTCATATCTTTATTATTTTTTGATCAGATTATTAGTTATTTGAAGTTTAATGATTTTTACGAAAATTGTATGGCTTGTGGTTTCGAAACCATGGCAACTCGTAAATTTTTCATCGTGACGTCCACGATGTTGTTTATTAATTGTAAAATAACTGCTTTAAAATTTGACTCTTTCATTAGATATTAGGTAATACAGTTTTTGTGAATACACTTCACAAAATCGCATTCAGTTAACTAATTTCGTTTCAGAGATATTTTTTTCGTTGTCTCATGACTTTTTAAATCAAATATAGTCTATAAATATTGAATTACTTGATCATTCAATAGTGTTATTGCATAAACCAAGCATTGAATAAATTTATTGTAAAAGTTTTTAAAACTTTTTTATGGATAAAATACAACCCGAAAAAATCGGAAAAAAATGTTTATGCCTTAATTAAATAGCGTAGAATCAAAAAATTAAAGTTCATGATACAACCTTATTTTTTTCATATTTCGGAATATCTTGAATACTATCAAGAAATTGAAATGTGCATATGAATTTGATATCAAAAATATTACCATTCCATTTAAAATAATGAAAGTTTTTGCTGTATCTCTATATTGCACCCTGTCCACTTGAAAATATTTTAGGGTTGTGGAGATTTCAATTCTGCATAACTTTTGTCTAAATAATAATCTGCAACTTTTAGATTTTCTATCCAGTATCGAAGAATCCCGCACGCAACGTTTATTAAAATACTCATTCCCGACAACATTCCCGAACACAGTACTGTGCAAAACCAATAAAATACTTCTGTAATAAATAATATTTGAATAAATTAAAATTTGAACAAAACCATATGAATTTGATGAATTTTCACAGTTCATTTATTTTTGTATTTTTTACATTTTGGTTATGTCGGATAACCAAAATCAGAATTAGTTGCTGTTATCAATCATTCTTGATCCTTGGAGCGGGAAATTTGAATATACTTCCATCTTGAGTAAACATGCATTTGTATCTCTGAATAGTTGTTACGTTAAATTAAATTTGCTGTTGGCAGTTCATTTATTGCAGATCATATCCTACTCCTGCGATCGTTAAACACCAATTTCACTTAATCAACGCAAAGGCCAAACAAGCGCCACTTCTATTTTATTCGAAAACTTTCTCCAACGCAGCCCTACACAGGCATAAAGAATCTGTACCGGTCAGATTTTCCGATATTAACGTTTTTCCTCTTGCGCCCAAGTCCAAGTCCGACGTTCAACGTGAAGTTTAAGTTTAAGAGTAAGGATAATAAACCTAGATTCGCTTTTACGAGCAGAACAAACGCGAAAAAGTCGGCTTCTTCTGCACTCGACTTTGTTTTTATTTCATTTTGTTTATTTGATGCTAATGGAGTATTGCATATACACTCTAGCCGCTCTAAAGCATAATAAAGTTGAAAATGGTGGTATCATTATCTTCATCACTGGGGCAGTGGGTGTGCGGGCGCATTGGAATTCATATAATTTGCTCAATAATTTTGTCGTTTTGCGCAACTTGTTGCTTATCACTTGCGCGTTGTGCGGCACACTGAAACTAAAGTTATTGAGGGTGGAATAAACTGCCAATAAATGCCAATGCATGTTGTTCTGGCACATATCACAGGCGCGCGCATTAGGAACATTGTAACGAATGGGGGCGGCACTAAAAGCAGAAATTGAAGGTGCAACCACGAACCACGAGTTGTAAACGCACATGCGAAAAAAAAAACTACACTACAGTGCAAATAAAGCTTTCAGTTCCTGTATAGTCTAAAAATCAATAAGCACTCTATACATCCTTCGTTTTTTATTCTCGTGAATGGATATATTTTTTGCTTTTGAGATTTACATGTTTCGACCTGAGGCCATGATCTGAAACTCAGTTTTCCGAAACTGATTTCTGAAAAGGCCGAAACATACTCGAAAGCAAAAAATATAGCCATTCATGAGAATAAAAAACGAAATATTAATATCATGGATTACGAGAATACTCTATAAATATAACAAACTCTATAAATCTTCAAATCAAATTTCACCCAATCGGAAACCGCATATCATACATCATGTAGGTACTATAATTAGCCAAAGGATTACATTTCACAGTGGCACTGGTGTGTTCGGCAAAATGACCGCAGTTAATTTCCCGTGTGATTTCCTCGTGGCATCAACATAATTGAACGAATTTGGTGCAGCTTCTCTTCACCGGTGTGTGCTCTGTGTGTTTTCCATGCTTTTGAGTTTTAACGAGATCAGAGATTGGAACAATAAATTTCCCAACGCATGTTGCTATCGCGCCGCGCCACATCAAATTCCCCTTTGTCTTCGTTATTCCGCGCGCGAATCTGGCCGTAATTAAAGAACCCTTTATTTTTTTGCAGCATCAAGTTCTTGCCGAGCGCCACTGGCAGCAGGCAGCAGTTCCTTTACTGCCCATCATTCGACAGTGGCCATCAACTGGCACGCTTTATGCTCTATTATTATACTTATTGTATCTTCCGACGGGGCGCAATTTCGCTTCCATTTGTATTCGCGCACCAACACTCCGGAAAGGTAACGGCTCATAAAAGGTAGTTTTTTTTTTTTGGCATTGGGACATTAATAATTCTGTTGACATTACATAAAAGTCAAATGTATGCTACAAATCCTCAGAGAGTGTGCATATAATTCTAAACCCCATAACACGTAGTTTTCAATATAAACCCTTTATATACGTGTACCTTGGTTGGCGTTTAGTGGCTGCGATTTTACCTCAGAAAGACTTCTTAGGTTTTAACTATTTTGAAAATCTTTCTATAGCACCTTGTAAAAGCATCTTCTATTCGATCGACCGCGTTACCACCCACGCAACAACACGTGCGGAGTAAAAAGTTATTTGAGAATTAGTAACCTGTCCAGCTTAGGACACACTGCTTTTTCTCCGACCACCTAATAACATTTTTTTCTGCTGACTTTTATGAGAGTGACTTGACAAATTTCAGTGTAAACCTAGGTTCCTTGGTGTTAATATTGTATTGTTGTCCTGGAAAATTTCCAAAACCCCAGAAGGTGGAGAACTGAGGATCAAAGGTCAATCCGTCACCAAGAGGTACTTTTTAATGGCGCATACAGGGTGTAAAATGTTATTAAGAGTGGTCGTAGAAAAACGTAGTTTTCAATATAACTATTTTATATGCTGCTACCTTTGCTATTGATGGGCCATTTAGAAACGTCTGCAATCCTGTCTGCTGAGGTACACGAGGGTTCAATATCTCTGAACGACCTCTTAGCTTTTAACTAGGTGGAACATTTTCTTGGTTTCTATCACACCTGCTAAAAGCACCTTCAATTCGATCGACCGTGTTTCTATGCTCGCAACAGTAAAGTTTAAACTGTATTTTATAACTTTGGAAACAAAAGATTTGTTCGTGTGTCTTCCACTGAATTATTCTGCAGTAAAATATAGGCACATATAGCAGAATTGTATAATGTCACGGTGTCGTTGAGGACAGAAAAACTGCTGCAGTCGTAATGACAAACGAATGCATAGTGCATAATATTTTTCTAGGAAAGGAATCTTGGTGGTCATTCTTGCAAAGAATTCGATCGCTTTGGCTTAAATTCGGTCCAGTACTTGAGCAGATCCGTGCAGATAAACGAACGAACCTATAGATCAATTTATTTGAGGTTAGGGTCGTGGGTTGCTTACAAATTGTGACTTGCCATTTAGAGCGATTTGGAGTATTTTTGATCATTCTAATGACATATCTCACTTTGTTCGTATTCCACATTTTCTCCTGTCTCATTAAAATTATTCAAATATCTCCAAATCATTAAAATAGCAAGTAAACATTTCTTACTCCCACGACTCTAACCTACAATGATGTCACTTTGATTGATGTATAGGAATAGTGCTAGTGCCGAGAACAGCGACTCACTGCGGCAAGAATGTGCAAAACAATTGTACAAACAAGCATGTCAACTTACATTTGTTAGGATGAGTATGCGCGTATACATTGGATTTCTTTCGACTGTTGAAACGTTTTCAGTCACTTTCAGTAATATTCTCTTTCATCGTTACTAGCTGGAATTACTTATAAAATAGGTTTATATTTTGTGACTTAGGTTAGAAAAACGATTTTTTTGCGAAAGCTAACGCGGAATCGCCTTCCAATAAAAAAAGAACAATTATGTGTAAATTTTACATTTATTTTGAAATGTTTCTAGATGTCTGCCAAGAAGTCAAGTGCTTCCTGGAATTTATAGTTGAAAGCATTTGTAAGCTGCTTCTATTAAAATAAAGGTCAAATAAAACTTGTAGAATTTGAAACAGTTCCATTTTGACATATTTATTGATACATCAATTTAAAGCATTCTAACATTCTGAGTACAAATAACAAGCACACCTCAATTTTCTTCAATATTTTGTGGTTTGTTTACTATATTCATGTATAAAGCTATTTGGGTAGTAAATTTGCAATATAAACTATTAAAAGTTTACGATTATGGCAGCAAAAGCCTTTGATGCCAGATATAAAAGTTTGTGAAATAAAATAATAGCCTGGATATTGTACCATTCGGTTCGGCGCTCAACAGATGAGGATGAATATGTTAATAATGCGCAAAGTGTGCGTTGGCATTAAAGTGGTGGTAATATTTCATGTCAAACTCAAACTGCGGTGAAAACTTAGGCGAAGGAGGCGCTCCATACACAACCGCGCCAGTTTGTAATTCCACTTTGCGTAATTACTTTCCAACATATTTTTTTAAATGCCGAAATCTTAGAAGAAGAGAGGAAGCACAAAAGCACGAAAAAACTTTAAGGAATTAATCCCTTGCCTATTAATACTAGCGACTTTAAGGAGAAAATTCGGAACTTTAATGTTTACTTCTTGCATTTTATTTTTTTACCTCTGTTTATGAAATGTCGTTATTGCCCGAAGCTAAAATCCAGACACATCTGTTCAGCGTGAAGGCAGGCGCCGCGCAACGCGATTGATGGCCAAGTTAAATACGCGCATTTTTCAACGGGTGCGAATTACTTTTACGTTTCCTGCGATGCGCAATGATTTGTAAGGTGAGATGTGTGCGAAAACTATTTCATGCACTCGACGGCCCGGCCGGCAGCACCAATAATCAAACATTCGCCCGAAAGTTCAAGCAAACACAGATGTTTATTGCGACTTTCGTTTTCACGAAACCGAAACGCGGTTCACTTTACCTCGCATCATGTGCGCCCACGCGCCCAGCTGCGTAATGTACATGTAAAAATCGGGCGGGTGTTTATTTAAAGAAAACGCCGAAACGTGCACCGAACGCCGAGCGAATTATTTTATTCTCTTCCTTTTGTTACTTTTGCTGGCCTGGCCTGGCAAGTCAGGCTCTTAAATCAACATTGTTTCGTTCGTTCATCGTTCATATGAATCGCCGAATTAAAGAGGTGCTTAGCTCTTGATGTAATTCGTTTACAGTTTACAGAGTTTGCACTTTTACATCCACATGTAATAATTACTTCATTGTGGGTAATATCATTATGCTCGGTGTGCGTGTGAAAAAAAAAAGCGGATGGCGAAGTGGGCAGGAAACAGGAGGAGAGGGGGAGGGGAGGGGGCAAAATTAATTACTCGCTCGTTCAAGGTGAGAACAAACTTGTTGGTAAATTGTAATCAAATTATTCAACGTGACGCGGGGAAAAAAATTATACGCCGAGACAAAAACGCACCGTCGAGCCGACTGAGGAAATTAAATATGACGGGTTAGTTAGAAGTTGCAGAAAGTAGCTGACGGATGAAAATAGATCAGCTTGGAGATATCTTCCTGCCCTTTTCTCGCTCCTGCAACGCCAGCGGTAAATGGTAGCGCAGTGATCGCGCTGCGCCGCCCTGTAGAACGATGACAATTTGTAATTGCCTGCCGTACAGAAAGTTGTTATCGATTTCCGATTAAAACTATGATGACAGCGCAGGCAAGCGAGCATTTTCGTCCTGGTTGTGCTACAGTAGTATTTATTGACGGCCTGCTCATGTGCTCACACGTTACCTTGGCAAATGGCAGATGCTTAGAATGTTTGCCTGCTTGTGGCATTTGTTGCGTTAATTAGCGTTCTTTCCCCTTTCTGCCCGCTGAGCTTCATTCTCGTGCGTCGTGCATTATCAAAACCATTAAATGAGCTTTGCGCGGGTAATTGCTTTGAAGTGCCAGCCATACGGTTCATACACTGATTGCTAAGCAGTACAATGTGATACATACAGATATGTTAAGGTTCTAGGTACCAACAAGAAACGATAAAACGGCAACGAAGCGAAAAGCGCCGTGCGGCGCCTCCACCAAACAACATGATCGAGCAAATTGTGGCGCTATTGTGATCGCTGCAGCACCCACGTTCCATTATAATTACAAGCATAATCCATTCTTTCGTCCTTTTCCCTCCACACCCGACCGCCGCATTTATTCAATCCGATCGCGAGTTCAATTTGCCTGCGCCCCTATGGAGGATGCGAGTTTTGATTTCGTTCTAATGACGTCAGAGCCCAACTGAAATTTATACAGCGATCGATCCACCCGCAATATATTACCATCAACCTGCAATCGCATTAAAAATATGTTTGAAGTGAAAATTTAAAAACCAAGTTTATTACAATCATGGAACAGTTCCGAGTTGTTCGAATAAATGATAATACACTGACACACACAATGTTAGGAGGTGCCCGCGTGTGAAAATTAGTAGCCAATTTGGAATTAAAAACTGAACCGGCGCGTTAAATGATCAGATAATGCAATTAGGTTACACGTTTGAAAAACCCATTTCGAGCGAGAAAACTGATTTAAGGTCGCGTTACAGGGGAACTTAAACCAGCCAAGAAATGTCTCATCGTTGTGGTGAGACCAATATTTGAAGCTGGAGTTTTGTTTTTAATATTACGCGTAACTCGAAACTTATTACAATTGAAAGTTGAAGGCAATTGCATAGAGTTCATTCGCGATCGTTGCAAGATATTTGATGGTTTTCAAATTGAAAACGTCGACTTATGAAATCCCCAGTTACACTCGGATTCGGGATCTGATGAAAAGCAGGAGATCAGAAAAGGTGTTGGGAACACGCAGCGAGATTTATTGCTTTTTTGACACGCTGCCGCCGCCGCGCGACAGTCGAATGGCTCTGAAGGATTCCATGCTCACGGTGCGACAAGGGGCTATTCACTAAAAGCGCATTGAGCATTGCATTAGTCGTTTGTCCTTAGTCCCTTTTGTTTTTGATAATATCCTTTTCGTCTGCACCACACGCAACCCATTCTGCCCGTCGGTCTCTATTTCTATTTTTTTTGTTTTCGGTCATCTCCACAATTTCTTGATCCAAGGTCCTATAGGTCTCAGAGATTTCCAATTCACAGCAATCTAGAATTATTCTCCTTCCTTCGCTTTTATATTCACTTTCATATTGCTCTCGCCTGAAGGGCTGCGAAATTTTTTCCTATGCAGGAGAAATAGGTTTTTAGGTCGGACTAATTTCCACAAAGATGGGGTTTCAATTTCAATTCAATTTTTAGATCATTGATGGTACCATTCTGAAATACTAAAAGTGTAGAAAAATCTAAGCAGGCAAGATTCGTTTTTTTCTTACACAAAGTTTCAAATGGAGAAACACATTCGTCTCCCGGCGCCTCCACGAACATTTTCATTTTGCGGACGTGTTTTCGGGGATACATTTGTTGATTACGTAATGAATTTGTTAACATTTTGAACATACAATAGCATCGCTGGAATGGTCATGAAATTTGCCAACTTACCAATATAAAAATTTAATTTCACAATCTTGTAAGTTTATGAGTTATTGCGTACTGAAAATTGCCAATTTTTTTTCAAAATAAATTTTTATTTTTCTTGCCAATGATCGATATGTAATTGATTGTTGTTGCATCTTACATGCACTGTGAAATATTTCAAATTAATGGAAATTTCACACGCTTTCCAATTATGCTAATTTCATAATTGTGGTTCTTCTCATTTTTGAGTTATAGGGCGTTTAGTAAAAAAATCACGCTATTGGTAAAAAAACTAAAGCAAGGGTTGCATATAACAAGCCCCAATTACATTAGAAAGTATTATGTGTAAAAACACAAGTACTAACATGTATTAAAAAGTCTGTAGAAATTATTCAGAC
>JARJDQ010027702.1:0-10634 GCA_030264215.1 Geostiba sp. GC000077
TGTATTTGGTTACTTCTTGGTAACTTTGTAAGGCGGGAAATTTAAAATATGTCAATATCCACTGACTCCCTTGCTAGTTACTTATCTGGGGATATATTTTTAAATTATAGCCAACTGGCCGCGAAATTCAAAATTTGATCACATGGTAATCAGACATTTATGTACTCCAGTCTTCAGCTTTTCTAATTCAATAGCAAAGCCTAACCCTAACCTATTAATGTCTCTCGTCACCATCTCTGAGTTGAAATAAATCTGTTTCCATAGCAATTACAAAATATAAGTTATAAAATATCTGAATTTGTAATGCCAAACGAAGACTCAGAATTAAACTTTTCGTTTCAGGTTTATCCCTTTAATATAGCTATGTATATATTATCTGCGAATTTATACACACCCTGTATATCCTTCTACGGGACGATAGAACACCCCAATAGAAGTATTTAAACCAAATAGTATCTTAGTAAAAGTCTTCTCACTGACGAGATAATTAATTAATCTTCATTCAAAAATTAACAAATAAAAAACAATTATCACGCCAATGAGAGGACTTTTACAAAGATAATTTTTGGTTTAAATTCTTCTTTTGATGTGTACTATTGTTCCCTAAAAGGATAAAAACTAAATCCAAAATTATTTTTTAAATTATTAAAATTAAAAAATATATTATCTCACTAATAAAACTACTTTTACAAAGATAATTTTTGGATTATCGACTTATACTATTATCTACTAGAGCCTAAAAGGATAAACTCAAGAAATCAAGACCGTAAACACACTGTGTTTCGTGGGGATTTTTTGTATGTGAAACACAAGTAGCATTTCACATTTCAGTTCAAATGTTGCACGTTGCAAGACTAATGCAAGGTGGCAAGGTCGTTCCATTACTTCATTCCAGTTTGGCTGCAAATGCTCAACTTACAACTTTAAGGCATGCACGTGTGCATTCAATCGCAAACGAATTGTGTTGACCAGTACCGAGCACTTAATTACATACAGCTACCGCCGAGCATTATCTTTATTTCACTTTACCGACTTTATACTTAAAACGTCCAAGTTTAAACTAAACTTAAATAAGCTTGAACTCTAACTGCAACTAATGTGTATGTTGTGTAACCTGTAATATTGTAATGAAAAGTGATTATTTTGATTAGTTCTCCGTTTTCGTTTTTCTGTGAAATTCTTAGCACTATGGGATTCCCAAAAACGCAGAAAATCACCACATTTAATTGACATCATAACATGTGACAGATGCCGATGACGTCGTCCTATTCATTATTCATGTACAATCAATTTTGTAATCATGTGTATGAAGTATGAAAAAAGGTTAAATGATCCAGCAGATTATTTGCTACGGCTCCAAAGGGCTCTAAATCATATCCCGTCATCATCGTTCCATCATTAATCTAGTGCCTCCAGCATGAGTATTACTTGAATATTCAATTAACCATACAAATACAGGATGTTCCAAAAAGGACTCAACTGAATAAATGCAACTAAAAAAGTAAAAAGTATTATTTCAAATGTTGAGAATTAAACATCCAGTTACGTAGTATTGATTTAAGAAATACTTTCCCTTTCATAACATACCATAACACTTGTTATAATAACATGAATTGCATGAAGCTGTTGAATATAGTCCATCAGTTGCCTGTTGCTCTCGAGGCCCTTCGCCCCCTTCGCCCTTCGACGTGGAATTGTTCGTGTGTAGTGGAGTGTCGAGAGTGGCAGTGGAAGCTTTTACTGCTTGCGTCCTGGCGAAGCTTTAGGCTTTCAAATTTGATTGCCCCTGTAATCTCGGGTCGGGTAGTCGGCCATCTTTCTCTTGCGCGTTCCCCGTTCCCTGTTCTATTTTCTGCTTCTATCCGATTACGCCTGCCTCCCCCACGTTCCCACTTCCTCAGTGCACTTCCCAACTGCTGCCTTTGTGCTTGCGTCAGGTTGTCGGATAGGAAATGGTGCGGGCCGGCGGGGGCGGCACGTCGCCATGCCAACCGACCGACTACAGAGTAGAAGAGTAGAGTAGAGTAATAAATGTGCTGCCGCTCTGCTCTACTGAATGAATTGAAGAACACTTTGCGACTTCAGACGAGAAAAGAATCACAAAAGAATGTTGCCACCGCCCTGCTGGATACTTGGGTAGTGTGAGGTTGAGCGAAGGAAAGCAGATAATGGCTTTTCTATGTTAATGACACATGAAAGACGTGGGGTTATGCTTCAGGCTGTTTATTGAAATGTTGCACTTGTTCAGCGCCTCTGTTGCATCAAAGCTGGCATAGACACAATGACATTTATGCGCGCATAAACAGTCTCAAATTGTCAGTGTGAAATAATATTTCGGAAACGTAACATGATTAACGACTAAGCCCAAAAATTCGCAACGTCGGTAAAACTAGTATACGCAGGTAATGGGCGAATTGTGCTGAATGCGGGGGTGATGGGATACCTGGTGCCGACGTTGTTGGCGTTCGGCCTCAACTCTTGCGGCGTGAACATCTTCCACGAATCCAGCAAGGCCGGATGTGAGCCCCTTGTCTCGTCACTCATCTTCCTCTTTGGCGTCTTCCTGCTGCTATGGGACCTACGGCTGTTTCCGGCGAGCCTTCGTAGCCTCGTCAAGCTGGCCGCCATTACCATGCACGTATGAGTCATAGCCGCCCATAGACAACTCTACCCAAAACACTCCCAACTCAAACGTTTGCTCTTTTCTAGTTCTTTCTCTCTGCCTTCTGCATGGAGCACATAATGAATGACTTCTGGTTTCCGCTGGAGACGAGCCTATTTGCGTTTTTGCCCAAAGTCGCCGAATTCGAGTGCAGAATGTGGAAGCAATTCGGGTGGAAGTCGGGCGGCTTTCTCTCGTTTCTCAAGTCTGACATTGCGCAGGTGCTGGCTAGCTACGCATTGGCGCTGTTCTTCTTCGTGACGGTGTTGCACGCGACGCGCATCATTGATTTGCGACTACTCAGGTACTACAAATTCATCTTCTTCTTGATGTTCCTGCAATACGTCGGCTTCATGCTGGCGTACCAATTGATCTTGCATATGGACAAACACCGAAAGTGAAAATACACATCCGAATATCCTCTGGCACCCCCACCGTATTTCGATTTTATTGCTGTTCATTTCCTCCCGCAGGTGCGGAAAGGATATTTTTATGGAGGATTTGTTGTATCGCTTTCGTAAAGCGATTCGTAAAGTCTATAAGCAATTCACGCGCAGGAAGGTGAAGTTCCAGGGAGATGACGACGACGATGACCGTAGAAGATGCTGCCGAAAGTGATGATCAATTTCCTAGTAAATTTCTGTATGAAATTTTATTTGCAAATTATGTATTCCTGCAGAGCTATATTAAACTTTACATCAAGCAAGTTGTTGAATTGATTTGCAAGTAGCAAAAGTCAAAACAGCGGGCAAATTTTGAAATTTTTCATATTTTCTAAACTTATGTCGCGCGCATCGCTCCTACTTCCTGCAATCAGAATTAACCTCAATCTTTTCAAAAACGCCACAACCCACAAACATTTTCAAATTATTGTTGCATAATAAACAAGCAGCGCGGTAAAGAAACACAGTATGCATCGCATAATTCGTAATGTATTCCCACACTTCAAGCACGTGAAGCTGCTCGCGTATTCCAACACGATTGTCAATAAAGTGAAGACATTCAATCAGCCACTGGTGCAAAACAAAAGTATTAAATTGTTCCTCACCCTGAGCGTCCTGCAGTGGCTGGGATTCGAAAAGGACGATGAGGAGAAGGAGAGTGAGTTGATAATGACACTCAAACGCGCTGTGCTGTGCTCACAAAGAGAGCAGTATGATAAAGCAGAGCAAATGTTGCATTTGGCACTCAGATTAGCGCAGCAGCAGAACAACAAGCAGGGCATCTTATACTGCTTTGATTTGATGGGTAATCTAGCATTTGACACACATCAGTTGGACAAAGCACAGAAGATCTTTGTGCTTGTCATGCAAATGTTGCTAGAGCTTGGAGTCAAAGAGGATGATAACAAGGTATGAAGGTAGAAGGTAAAAACATAAAATAAAATGCACATTATCTCATTGTCTCATCATGCATGTGTAGATGGTGCATGTCAGCTTGAAAGTGGCAAGAATAAACCATCTTCTAGCCAAGGGAGACATTGCTGAGACTGGTTTCAAATGGTGCATGGAGAAGATCACACCCAACAAGGACAAAGATTATGACACAAAGCTACTCTACGGAGTGGTGCAGGACTGGTATGCACAGTTTCTACTGGACAGGGGTGAGGTGAGTGCATCACTGGATCACTTAAAGGAGGCCTATGATGTGTGCTGTGAGGTGAAGGGCAAGCATTCTGAGCAAACCATGCTGTTGCTCAATGATTTGGGCATCACATCATTTAGAGCTGGTGATCTGCACAAGGCTGAAAGCTTCCTGCAGGAGGCTTCTGTCATTGGCAACAAGCTGGTGGATCAACGCCATTTGGGGGTGATACAAGCGAATTTGGGGCTGGTTTATCTTCAAAATGGATTCATGGACAAGGCGAAGGAACATTGCAAAAAGGGATACAAGATAGGTATAGGCAACCAAATTCGCACTTTGTAGTTCTAGAATAAATTATCCGCCATATTTTTTTTAGGCAAGCATTATGAAAATAGCGAATCAATAGGACAGTCGACATATTGTTTAGATCAAATTAAGGAATTCATGTCGCAAAAGAAGACAAAGACTGCATAATCAATAAACCATTGCTGCAACTGCAATCTTACCGTAAATATGTTTATTTCTTACTGTCGTTACTGTTTTAAATCAAAATTGAAAATTTCAACATTTCAAAGCTATTCATATTCAGCTATCAGCACCATCATGTAGACGCCAATGAGCAGCGCGGCGACCTGAAAGAGAGTTTGTAGGAAGCTGGGCTTTTCCTCGTCGAGCAGCTCGGGAATCACCGAGACCAGCGCGATGTAGATGAACCCGCCGGCGGTGAACGGCAGGATCCAGTTCGTCGGCAACACACCGCCGCCGCCCTGCATGAGGAGCGAGACGGCGGTGCCGGCGAGCGCACCCAGCGCGGTGGTGAGTTGCAGCAGCATCGCATTCCTTCGCGAGACGCCCGACTGCAGCAGAATAGCAAAGTCGCCGATCTCGTGCGGCACCTCGTGCAGCAGGATGGTGATGGTGGTGACAATGCCCACCGTGCTGCCGGCCAAGTACGATGAGCCAATGGCCAGGCCGTCAGTAAAATTGTGACTGAAATCCGCTACGAGGTTCAAGTAGCCGGCGATTTTAATGTCCTCCTGTTTCTTGCTGACTGTTTTTACGCGTTTGCCTTCTGCATCACCTTTCTCTGCCTTTTTGTTGGATTTCTCATCCTTTTTGGGCTTGGCGGGCGGCTGCGAGTGACTGTGCGCATGCCCGTGGCCCCCCTTCATGATCCGCACGCTTTTCTCCACCACCAGGAACGTGACGATGCCGGCGAGCACCCAGAGGCCGACTGACATGTCGTGTCCATGTGCATGTCCTTCCTCACCATCATGACTGTGGCCATGGGAGTGAGAGTGGCCAGCATCCACCTCCATGGCTGCATGTGGTATCAGATGTAGGAATGCATCACCTAGCAGGCCTCCAGAGGCAAATGCCAACAGCACTTTTAGCAAGGGTTGCTTTGCCTCAGTGTTGTCCAAAGGAACAAAGAAGAGGATGAAGAATGGTGCTGCACTGATGAACAGAGTGGATCCCATTGCATGCAGCCATATATCTTGATTTAGTACTACTTTGTGATGTTCTTCATGTGGATGTGCATGCTCTGCATGATGATGTGAGTCCTGGCCTGCGACATTTGCCTGTTTAGAGTACTTGAAGTGTGCTGGCTCATCATGTGAGTGTCCATGGTGATCATGTGCATGTCCATGCACATTCACTGCACTGCACAGCGCAATAGCAACAACGGCGACTGCCCAGAATTTATTAGAGTACATGTTTAAGTGTGTACTAGTACTAGTTTGTAGTACAACTTGCTTGATTAATACTAGAATTTTTAGAGTCACGATGATTTGCACTGTGCTACCATGTGGCTATCATCGTATTTTATCAATTGTGCAGCATGATGCCGTTTTTGTTTAGTTTGCCGTCTTTTGTACGATACACGAGGCAATAACGGTGTTGAAAATAACTGATAAAGGTGATCAAGGAGAATGCGGCACGTAAACAAAAATTTTGTCACGTTCTGCTGCATCAGCGACATCTTCCAATGAAAAGAACAACGAAACTTTAAAACTGCAAACCTCTTGATCTAAACTTGCTCTAAATACCAAAATACCTTCATATGCGTATGTATAAATGTGAACATTAGCAATTTAGACTGATTTTATTATATTTATTGAGTTCTGAAACGATGTTTTATTAATATTTTGTAGTTGTTTTGTTTTTATTCTATGCGACATCTATGTGTGACTAGCGCGTTTACCACAGTTACAAAGCAAAATATCGCACGAAATCACGAATTTGTGAGGTTGAGTAAGAGCCGCTGACTGACTTCGCTTTTTCAATCAAACCAAAACTTCTCTTCTCATCTCAAGCATTAGCAAGAGTTAATAATAATGTCTGCACGTTACGACCGCGCCATCACTGTGTTCTCGCCCGATGGACACCTTCTCCAGGTGGAATACGCGCAGGAAGCCGTCCGCAAAGGCTCGACCGCTGTAAGTTCATCTAACCTATCAATGACTGTGCATTTCGGTGCATTTAACTTAGTAAAAACTGTGTTTTCTACGCTAAAAGGTGGGCGTCCGAGGTGCCGAAGTCGTCGTGCTGGGCGTGGAGAAGAAGTCAGTCGCCAAGCTCCAAGAGGAACGCACCGTGCGCAAAATTTGCCTCCTTGATGACCATGTTGTGATGGCATTTGCTGGCCTCACTGCTGATGCTAGAATCCTCATCAACCGGGCACAGATTGAATGCCAATCACACAAGCTCACTGTGGAAGACCCCGTCACGCTGGAGTACATCACCAGATACATTGCTGGCCTGAAACAGAAATACACACAGAGCAATGGCAGGCGGCCATTTGGCATTTCCTGCCTCATTGGTGGCTTTGACTTTGATGGTGTGCCCCATTTGTATCAGACAGAACCATCTGGCATCTATTATGAGTGGAAGGCCAATGCCACAGGAAGATCAGCCAAGACTGTGAAGGAGTTTCTGGAGAAATACTACTCTGATGATGAGATGAAGACAGAAAATGGCACTGTGAAGTTGGCCATCAGGGCACTGCTGGAGGTGGTGCAGTCTGGGCAGAAGAATCTGGAGATTGCGGTGATGCGACGCGGACAGCCGATGGTTATGCTGGACGGCGCGACGATCGAGAAGTATGTGGTGCAAATTGAAAAGGAAAAGGAAGAGGAAGCTGAGAAGAAAAAGCAAAAGAAGTAATTTATAAGGGGCGGTGCGGTTCCAGACCATTTTTCTAATTATAATATAACGATTTCAATCAGTTGCTTACTTATTTTTACAATAAACACACGTTAATGTAAGGTAGAAAGTAGATTTTGAAAAACTTGAGCTTCGTTTCAAGCTTTGCAACTGTTTGCAACCTTGGCAACAATTTTGTAACATAGGCAACCACCATTTCAAATATACGCAATGTTGGTTGCATACCATCGTCGCAAATTCATGTTTAGGCTGTCATAATTTTTCTTCAGGACATTTACCAAAATGTCCAGCTTAAAACTCCTGCAAGGAAGTTTCAGCAAGCTGCACCTGAGGAACGTCGCATCCAGGAACCTAGTTGCGGTACGATGCATGTCCGACGAAGCTGAAGCTGATAAGATCATTCACACAGGGCAAGTAAGTAATTTTTCTAACCTAACTGTTTCATAACATCATCACTCTAATCTCTATTGTTTATATTTTCTTTTGAAAATCTTTTACTTTTAGCAATGGGAATCGAATGATTACCGTCTAGCGCGATTTGCAAACGCGCCGAAGCATGTGAATCCAAATTGGGCCATTGAATTGATTGATGAAGTGCCTCCCAAGGAATGCAAGGAGCGAGTTGTCTGGTGTGATGGTGGTGGTGGCCCAATTGGACATCCTAAAGTTTATATTAACTTGGTATGCAGATTATTTAAATGTTAACATAATTCAGATGTGTTTTCTCTTTTTTTTTGTAGGATAAACCAGGTAATCATGCTTGTGGTTATTGTGGACTTAGATTCTTCAAAGGAGATCACCACCATTAAAGAAACATTTTAGCAATGGTAAATGAAAAATAAACACAAATTTAATTGTATTATATGTCCCTAGTTAAAAAAATAAAGCTACTATAAAGATACAATGAAAATGTGTCCTTTCTCAAATGACCAATATGTGTTTGTTTTTTGTTCCTTGTGAAAATGTAATTTAAATACCTTAAATATCAGTAAAAGACGTAAATTATGAAAATAATTTAGAGTTTGTAACATCTCAAGAGCCGTTTTACGTGATTTAGTTTTCCACCAATTTCTCAATCAAATTGAAAGAAGAACACGTCAACCCATGGTGAGATACATTGTGAGAAAGGGTGCAACCACAGCGCAACTCTCCGGGAACCGTGAGAAAGGGAGCAAACAAAGAATTTGGTCGAAAAACTAGACCGTGTAACAGAACACGGCTCTAAGACTAATACCAGGAAGTACCTTAAAATTAGTTTTGAAATATTGGTGAATTATTTCGATTTTGACCACATGCGACGATAGTTGCACGTATAATATGCACCCCGTCCCTACACCCTCAGGGCCCGGTAAGTGTCTAAAAGTCAATTTTGCAATTAGAAATTTTTTTCGATGTTTTGACGACATACTGCGGAAAATCCTTGTTATTTTCCGAAAACGTGCTCTTTCTTAAAGTTTATTTGCGGATTCTGATAGCCAGGAAGGCACTCTTTGGGATGCATCCAGCCTCAACCTTGTCAACGCCCGGAAAGTGTCTTAAAATCAATTATGAAATTGTGATGAATGTTTTCGATGTTATAACGACATCCTGCGGAAAATTCTTCATATTTCACGAACTCTTGCTCCTTTTATATATTTCTTTATAAATTCCGATGGCCAAGAAAGACGCTCTTTCAGATGCACCTGGTTCCAAGCCCCTCAGACCCCGGAAAAATACTTAAAATCTGTTCTATAATTTTGGCGAATTCTTTCTATATTTTGAGATACGACTACAATGGAAAATCCTTGATATTTTCCGAACGCGTACTCTTTTTTAAAGTTACTTTGTAGATTCCGAAAGGCAAGAAGCCGCTCTTCAATACACATCCTCAGTGCCCGGGAAGTGTCTTAAAATACATTTATAAATTTTGATTATTTCTTCGATATTTTGACGATATGCGACGGAAAATGCTTCATATTCTACGAACGCGTGTTGGTATTTTAACTTTCTGTGTGGATTTGAATAGCCAAGAAGTCCCTCTTCAAGTTGCACCCGGTCCCAACTCGTGCAGGGCGCGGAAAGAACCTTAAAATTAATTTTGAAAAGTTGATTCATTTTTTCGACTTTTTGGCGAAATTCGACGGAAAATCCTTTATATTATCCAAATGCGAGCTCTTTCTTTGAGCATCTTTGCTTTGATTCTAATAGGCCATAAGACGCTCTTTGAGTTGCACCCTGTTCCAATCCTCTCAGGATACGGGAAGTGCCTTAAAATCAATGAAATATTTCTGATTTAATTCCATATTTTGCTTAATATTTCCTAAATGCGAGCTCTTCCCTTTAGTATCTTTGCAGATACTAATAGGCACAAAGACGTTCTTTCAGATGCACCCCGTCCCAACCCTATCAATGGTCCGGAAAATCCTCAAAGCCTCAAAATCAAATTTGAAAATTATCTTATTTATTTCTATATTTTGCTTTATATTTCCCGAATGCGAAGTTTTTCTTTAAGTACCTTTGCGGATTCTGATAGGCAAGAAGACGCTCGTTAAAATGCACCCCGTCCCAACCCCCCTCAGAGCACGGGAAGTGGCTTAAAATCAATTTTGAACTTTTGGCGATTTATTTCGATTTTTTTAAATGTGCGATTTTATCTTTTCCTTCGTCAATTTTAAAATATCTTTTTCGTTGCTAAACTTTTAAATTCACCAAATTATTGTAGTGTTATTACTATGTATTGTTCCGCAGTCCACTTTAAAAGTTTAGTATTTGAAATCGGTTGCCGCTCACTTGTGTTGAAAAAAATTTTCAAAATTATTTTGTGGTCCGTTAAAAATTGGAAAATTTTAGTTCGACTATTTTCTAAAAGATGGCACAACTTCTATTTCTTCAACATATGTAGTAGCTTGTTGTTGTTGTGTACGTAATCCATTTTTATAATATTGTTTATTTGTATTTGTGAATGAATACATTTTTACTTTAGAGAGTTTGACATGTTTCGGCCAGAGGCCATCGTCTGAAGTTTCAGACAAAACATTAATTACACAGATATTTTTGTATATTATTGGAGTTTTGGTCAAAACCTCCTGAACAAAACATACTCGACAAAATATACTGGGCAATATTATACTGAGTAATAACATCCTGGATGAAATATGCTGAGAGAAAAGCCAATATGTAGTTTTATCATGTGAAATGATACCTAAATTATGGTTTTCAAATACTATTTTAATGGTAAAAA
>JARJDQ010027714.1:0-10174 GCA_030264215.1 Geostiba sp. GC000077
TTGTGATAACTTCATTCGAATGAAAACATAAAACGTGAAAATGTTTGCTCACGTGCAGAGCCAGTAAATCCGTTCACCTTGTACATCATGCTGCAACATCAAAACTGCAAGAATTGGAACCAGCTGAATATATTTTAATACACTACTACAAAATGATCCCAATAAAGCTTGTGTTGTATGCAACTCTTGTGTATGGACAGAAATTCATGCAATTCCACAATTCGCAACGCGACCTTGTCTGGATACAAAGGAAGAGATTTCATACAATTCCAACATCCTCTTTTGAATATTGTAAATATTCTGCTTAATTGCCATCAATTGCGAAAAAAACACAGATAATGAATAGAAATATAAATCCTCTTGAATGTGTATTTTATGGGTATAGTGTGTGCACAAGACGTTTATGCATAATACACGTTGATATCGAATCAAAACAATGCAAGAGTGGAATATTCATGAACCGCAACATCAACAACATATACATCAAAAACCTAAAATGTGTGTAATGTACGCAGTACTCTGAACGTTTTTTCGTCCATTAATTACCTCACCACTTGTTGAAGCTTCAATCTTGTGATGTGTTGTAATTGTTATGTATTACATGTTTTTATTTGATTTACTTTGATGCTGTGTTTTTTTAAACAACCAAGCAAGTGAGATTATTAGTTCTCAATTGTCAATAGGGTTATCAAGTGCTAGGTCGAAAAATATATATGTTATTCTTCGTGAAAAGTTACACTTCTGACATTTTTGCGTTTTTTTAAGCCTCCAAACGGTCAAAATAATGTTTCAAAAATTGCGATGAGTCATACTCCAAACGCATCTATCATGCTACTATGCTACCATCCGGTTCGAGTATGACTCATAGGGCAAAATTTCAAACTATAAAAAAATCAAAAATATTTTCACGAAAATCAACTTATTTTTTTCATTTTGTCACAACCCTATTCTCAAATCATCATATTATTTCTTCTCGCAAGAAGAAATGAGTAATACTTGTAGGATAAAAGTTGTTCTCGGGTTGAAGTTCCGTTATTGATAATTTCTGGAAATGTTTCTATTTTGTTTACCCTACAACTTTCAAAATGTCTTGAAATTACACCGCAAGTCTTGATTGTGAACAATGTTGTAATATTGAAGTTCGCAGTATGGGATTGATGATATATTATTAGTGACCACACGTAACTTATTGTTTACAATGCGCATTTGTGTATGAGACGCAATTCACGTAGGAACCAAATTTCATTGTAATGAATAATGATACTGTGTGCTGATTAGCAATAGGCCGCAATCCCGCAACGAAGGTACATTTTCATTCGTGCGTAATTATTTCAAGCACGTACGCACGAACACATATGAGAAGTATTAAGAATTAGAACCATTGAAAATTTTATGAAAATGTATTTCAACATTTTATAGACCCAGCACGATCACTAATTATACAAAATGCGTACATGCCTACCGCAGTGCGCAAAAACATAACCTCTAGGTGCTGGCTAGTCTCGTGCACAATCATATCATATCCAGTAGTATTCATGACAACCTTCGCCATTTTTGACGTTTCTAAGTGCACAGTGCACATGTCTGTTATGTCTTTTACTCAACACCGCCACCATTTCGCCGCTGGAGTCCTCTACCCGCCTGCAACAAGAAACGTCAAAGTGGCTAAGGTTATAATGAACAGAGTATATCATCGAGTAGCAGCCTAACATGAACTCACGTTCCAGTGAGCCTGTGAGCCGCAGCCAGCGGCGGCAAAGGCAAAAGGCATGGAAGCGACGAGTCGACCAGAGCACGAGCCGCACAGCCAGTCGACGCCGATTACGAAATAATGAAGCACGGCGTCAAGAACGTACCGCGCGTTCAGTTTATTTGACAACACTTTGCGATGCACACGTAGTTTTTATAAATAAATTCACTGCGTGCGATACTCTCGGAATTCGTCAACTGGCATTCAAAAAACTCAAAAATTGCGATCATTCTTTGACAGAACAACATTGGTATAAAAGTGTCTTTAATCCGGAACAATATTAATTATAATTTAAATCGCACAATTAAAAAGTTAGTGCGCTTCTGCTCAGTGGACTTAAAAGAAGCATATTTTATTCGATACCATGTTACCAATGATTGGAAGGCTAATAGTAACGGTAAGTTTGCGTATTTTATACGATGTTATGTAAAGATCGTAAAGATAAACGGACTACTTGGTCATCTCAGTCGTCTGTCACTGTAGTCCTGTAGTTGTATCGTCGCAGCGCAATTCTTCCTTTCGTTGATGCCGTCGCGTCTGGTCGCCGAAAACCAGATTCGCACCATCGCACCGGGCGTTATTCACTTTCATTTGCTCTTGTTTTTATTTTTTACTCTTCATTTCGCACACCTGTGGAATACAACAATAATTATCATTACTTAACTCTTAACTCCAGCTGCTCTTTTTCCTCTTTAGATTTACATTATATTCGGTTCACATTTCTGCGCTCAGTACCACTGAATTATATACTCCTATTCTTATCAAACTTGAATCTTAACTTGGGAGTTTTGTTTCTCAAGTGAAAAGCATGGTGAAGAAACGTTATCATGCATGTGGTGTGGTGTGTGGTGTGGAACTGTGGAGTGTTGACACACCGAACCAAACAGTCCATTCCACTCACGCTAAATTACCCACTGGACATTTAAATCCGCTTAACAATTACGCGATGTGCGTCGCGCTGAATACGAAACGGTTGGCCGTTGGCGATTATGAAAGACGAGCGCCCAATGTCAATTTGAAATGCAGTTGGTGGCGGCGGTATCGGAATCGTAATCCGAATCCCATCCATGGACGGTGGACACTGCTCCTCTCAAGACTGCTGGTAGAAAAAGTTGTATGGTCATGTAACTCGCACGTTGCGCAGCGGTTAGGTCGATGATGTTCGTAATATACTATTAATGAAGTAAACAAACAGGTTGCACAAGTACTCATTGGCTATGGCTACATTTGAGGACAATGCCAAGCAATAAGTGGCCGAATAAAAAAGCTATTACATGGGCGTTGTCTTTGATTTTATTTATTAGGCACGTATATGCAACTTAACGATATTACCTAGCGATATTTCAGATGGGATTAGCATAATTCAGTTAGATGATTTGGTATCAAGGTTAGCATTGAGCATATGAGCAAGCAATTGTATTCAGCCAACGAAATCTAATTTTAAGAGAGAGAGAGAGAGATTTTAAGAGACACATGGCATTCGTAATCAGATGAGCGAAAAAAAGGCAAGAACCACATCTGCATTCTGGATAATGTGCCATTAACACTTAATGGCTGCCATCGTATTATGTAATTTAGACTAATTATAGATCATATATAAATCAAAGATTTATTACGACTGTTCATAACTCAACAATGTTGTGTTGTGCATATTGGAAGAAGTAAAAAACAAACAAAGGGTACTTTTCTTTGGAATTAATTTTTGTTGTCACATGCATACCGTGACGAAGGTTTAAAAGTGCACCAAGCTCCAGCTCATCCCATTTTACACCAATTTTTAAACAAATGAAGTTTGAACCTCTTGTTTATATTCAAATTGATACTTGTTTTCATTTGTTAAGAAATTATTTCAGTTATTTTATTCAAGTAAGTGTGAGGTGTCAATTCAACCAGTAAGTTTGAAATTTTGAAAACTGGTACACAATGCACTTTTAAGACTATAACCCAGTATAGACATACACCACATTGACTTCATTTTAATGTTGTTAAGTAAAAGTAGTATTCTTCGATGACATTTAACAGAAGCGTTACCATTTTTCCAATCCCATGGCTAAAAAAACCTTGAATAAATTAGTCAACATGCATGAAGAAGCCGACTACTTTACAAGTAAACGATGCCGACGACACAATTAATTGGATCACAGATCGCACTGGATCATGGGATCGCCTGCAAGCAAATACATACTTGAACGATGTAACTTAACGATGTAAATTAACGGCAAAATGCCAATAGGTGGCGATTATATGTAATTAATCGATTTTAATCATTTCCATAATTAGTGGCTGCGACATTTTTGATGGATGCATATTAATGTTAATTTGTAAATACATGCTAATTGTAATTATCCACTTCATATCCGTATAATTCATACGCTGATCTTCAACATTTCATCGTGTCACGTTTTTGCACATTATCTGTTGGATTGATTTACCATTTAATCGGTGATAAATTTTGAAATAATGTTTTATGGAATTTAGGTGCATATTCATTATTATGAATAGACACAAGAGGAATAACTTAGTTTTATGGCGAGATTGAGATGTAAAATTGGCAACTACTTTGGAAGACTATTGGAAATTATTTTCTTCGAAATGCTAAAAATACATAGTTCATGATTTTCTCTTGATTTGCATGATCCACTCCAACTTTACGATGGGTGCGTGCTGTTGACAATAATTAGCAAATTGCACGCTAATAAATTAACACGCATCCATTGTCAGCGTACGTGCCGAACAGAATTCCACCATTCCCGAGTTTCATTATTTGCGGTTCAGCCCAACTATTTATTAACCAATTAAACATTAAATGCGAAGCACTGAACGAACGAACAATCAAACCACAAACCACAAATGTAAAGTCCGTAAGAAGATATAGCGTAGACTTATTTCGTAAATCCCCGCTATCGGTAATTTTCAACTGATCGAAAAAGACATAAATCAAAAGTATAGCGATGACATGCGTACAAAAATTTCGTTCTTTACTTGCCGAACCCAACATATTTAGCACTCGGCCACTCGAAAGTAACCTAAAAGAGTCAACACTATATCTTGTTACGGACTTTATACGATGTGCATTTAGTCCAGGTGACATAAAATACAAAACTTGCTGATAAAATATGCAGCGAAAGACTTTCCCTTACATAAGACGCCGTGCCGCCGCACAAATCTTCTTCAATTGCTTCCTTTCTCACAATCGCCATTATATTATTAGCATGCGGTGATGCCAGTTATAATAGAATATTAGACATTAAGACATTCAGATTAGATATGCAGAGCTGCGTACTGAATGAGGATGTGTCTGGTAGACAGGTATCGTTGTCTCTCACGTATTGCTTTATATTAATTTATTGTGTTCCATCTAGCATTTATTAGTTATGAAGATGTGCAATGCGCGCGTGTGGGAATCATTGACGATGATGGCGGGCTTCCTGCAGAAAGAACATTGTTGGAAAGCAGGAAAGCAACGAAACAACACGTTGACCTATGACAACCCAGCTGAGAGCACCTTTCGAGCAATTACGAGCATTGCTCAGCGCAAATGCTAACAAAGTGTGATAGTGTGAAATATTAAGCCACACAAAGTTAATGCGCGATCAAAGAAAGCTGAAATAATATAGGAATCGATGAACGTTCGTTTAGTTTGCGCTAGAAAGACAATAGTCTAGGACTCTAGCTATTCACCTATTTACTAAATGCTAAATGAGAGTAAAAGCATTTCGATTAAAAAAGTACATGAAAAACGTTAAGTTAAGACGTGTCAGTATAAATTTATTTCTTCGTGAACAGTGAACATTTCGCCCTTGAATGCAATTTTAAAATTATAATTATAATTATAATTAAGTATAGGTATTAATTTAATTTGAATTTTACTATCTTCCGGTTAGTCATTGAACATGTTTGGTCTTCAAATATATTTTGATATTTTAATATTCAAATCCGATTGATGGATTGACACTATAAATCAACATAAGGAAAAAATCCATCATTCTGTGTTCGGTATTAATGTTGATGCAATCACTTCCAGCACATCAGCGTATTAATGATCGACGATTAATCGTTTGACATGTCTGACGAAGATGACTACCATCTACGTTGAAGGTTGAAAGCAAGAATACTCACAAAGTACATTGATCTTGACCTTGAGCGGCCATTAAAATACTATTGTAATGTAATGTATCGTGCCGCTTGTAATGTTACGAATATGTATATTTAATCGAGTATTGTATTCAAGTTGACGCGTTTCGTGCAATTATCACAAAAGTAGACGCAATCGGAATTAGTACAAGAAAACACGTAAATATCAAGATGCTTGCGCATTAAGTCCGCGGCGTCGGCGCGTTGATGTTGTAAGTGAAGTTGTGTAGTTGTGCTAGTACGAGATGCTGTAATCGAATTAAAATGCACGAACTGCAGTAGATAGGCAAACCATCAACTTGCCCAACTGGCAGCCGCCGGAGAGGCGGTTGCATTAGATTGAAATATGCCAAATGCTTAAACCTTCTGTTTCGTCGTTTCGTGTTACACTTTTAGTCGTTTGATGGCAGCGCACGGTTCGCTAAGTCGAAGTCGTAGGAAGCCACAAGATGGTTTTGAGTTTAGAACCTGGAGAACCTGAAGAAATGCACGAATACCGCAAATGCATATCTTAAATCTTCATGGTGTCTAACTCAGCACTCAGGTTAGTGTATATTCCGTACGCGGAATGGAATAATGGGCAGGAGGCTGAAACCAATTTGAAAACATCTTGCTGGTGGCAGAGATGTTAAGGATTTAGTTGTTTCTTTGTTATATTTGAACCGGTCAGACCAAAAAATCCGAAAAGTAACAATCATTAAAAACTTTTGTTTTCATCACATGTTGTTCCTGGTTGATGTTATATTGGCCAGTTTTAATGACGAAGCCTGAAGCCAAACGATACTTCTTCGAAGTGTAATAACAAGTTTGGTAGTTTCCGTCATGGAAACATATCGTTTGTACATGATGCAAGACACATTTAGACATAAATTGTCCCTGACTTCTTGAATTCAAGATTAAAAGTTGATAATGAGTCTCACTACATTTACAGAGATTGATTATTATATGTATTCAATCTGCTTAGATTCCTAGATATAATGCTTCGTTTTGCATTTTCAACAGATGTCAAATTACTCGATGGGCTTTGTTAAACGCACATTTCAATAATTTACCTGATCTAAGTTAAGTTAATACACGCAATAGAATATGCAATAGAATCTTACTCTTACATAATGTGTATGTTGAATATATATGGTAAGCAATTTGTCCATATTTTATTAATGTGGCGTACACGTCTGTTTTGCGATTAATTTTCTTCTTCACTTAACACGCCAATCTACTGATAAAAATGTATAACTGTATATGCAGCATTCATTAAACCCAGAACAAGTGAAATGTGACGATGATTAATTTTATGTTAAAAAATACTCTTAATTGTCAGTTTACTGCTTTTGTGGAGACTTCTAATGGGTAATCATTAAAATATCTAGACTTCATTATAAGTTATACATTAGTGCAATGTGCATGCAAATGCATTCTTAAAAGATCAGCCTCAACAGGAGTAATAACAGGGTCTTCATAAATGCCAGATTAGCTCGTGATAAAATTTTCTTTCTCGCTTAAAATTTTTTTCTTCACTCTCTTTACCTTAATAGGTTGACTATTCAGTGTATTTGCCTATTCCATAACAGCTTGGTAACGAAAAAGCAAAATTTGACCAAGTGGTAACCAGGCATTTATGAAGACCCTGTACAATCAAGTAATTTTTTGCATTCTCTGATTTGTTCGAGTTATCTCATCACTTAGCCGTTACAGCCCGTAATGATGGGTTGTTCAAGCTTAAGCCAGAAAAAGCAGTCAAGGTCCTTTCTGATTGTATGATCATATCTTACTGGTTTTTGTGGAACGTTTTTATTTACCAGATGCCTGACGTATTGTATGGGTTAAATAATATTATAATTTTGTTTGCAGATTGCCTTTGTCGGCTTCGTAAACACCAAACCAATAATGGTGTCCTTTGGAACAAACGGAGGTCCCATCGTACCGCCAACGCCATCAACGACAACGCTCAATCCTCTCGCGCCGAAAAATCCCGCGCCAGTATACGAAGACCAAAGTGACGATATTCCGCCACCAGTGTACAGAGCGCCAACTCCGAACCAATACAGAAACCTCATCAACTCATACAAACCCAATCCAAATCTGCAATTGGGCACTCCGTTGGACATCAAGTATCAAGATTTGAACACCGTGTCCCAGTTGCAAGTACAGCAGCAAAAGTCCGAATATGCTCGCCAACAAGGACTGGCTTACCATGGTGCTCAGATATTCTCCGTACAGGAGTACGAATACGATAATGCAAGGAACCGCAAGGAACAACAGCAACCTCAGCATGGGCAAGGAAGGGCACCGACGAAAGCACAGCTGTTTGTGCAGCAGTATGTGCCTAAGCAGCAACAGCCAGTACAGCCTCAAGCTCCAGCTCGGGCACCAGCCCAAACTCCAACAAACCAGCAAGAACTGAAGCACAATGTCAGACAGCAACGACACCAAGAAAAAGATCAAGCCGTACAAGGCAGCAGCATTAGATATACGAACACACCTATTTACGCCGTGCAAGAACAACAGACACAACAGCAACAACCACAACACAACTACCAATTTAACTACAACTACAACCAGAACCAACCGCATCAAAAGCAGCAAATTCCAGGTTTCGGTACTGCTTTCTCGTCTGGATTGAGATATTACGTGCCGCAATTTTACTATTACGATAGCAGGCAACATCCGCAGCAGCATTATCAGCAAAATTATCATAATCGCCATTCGCAAGGCGATTATAATGAAATTAGCGACAATGCCAATTACGGAAACTAATTTTTTTGACCTTATCTCGTTTAAAATACCAGATGCGTAAAAATGTACAGTTTAGTATGACAATATGACAAAGACAACTTTTATGAGATTATTGACCAATTTTTGATGATTTTTAAGGTTGAGAGTGTGAGAGGAGAAAACAATGTTCGCAATTATATAGGAAACTTAGTTGATTGCATATACCCTTGTTTCATAAACAATTAAGACCAGTGAGTGCCAATGCCAATTAGTTTTAATTAATGTATTGCCACCATGTTAAAATAAATAAAACTGTAAATCTAAATTTAAACGATATTTTTGTAATGTCACATAGGATTTCTGTAAATAAAAAAGCATAGTTTTAAATGTCAAATTACACATAATACTAGATTTGCTTGATAGATTTTATATCACAATCACAGAAGGTTATGCCTTGAAACTGAACTGATCTATTGATACTTTACCAATTTGATAAACCCTAATTTAAATGTTATCTTTTTTATTTTATGTATTTAGCAATGACGTTTTTTTTATTAAGAATTTTTAATGTTAATGGTTATCCTTGACATTAGCATTTGAAATCGAAGCAGCGCTGTTCAAATACAGTACATTAACCTTGCTTTAATTTATTTCTTCGCCAAGCGGCTGCAAATGCGAGCGAAGAATTGACACTGATACATTTCATAATATGTAACTCGAATTCGCTTTATAGCCAACGGTCAATCGAACTTGCAAAATGATTTCAACTCGCCGCATTTTTTATTCATGCAAGATCAATGCGATCCAAGTGAACTATAAAAATAGTGACATTTGTGTGCAATGGATATGACATTTTTCAGATTTCTATCGCGGTGTGATGCAATCTTGTGTTTTAAATGTTAGTTGATTCTTTTTTAAGTATTGAACGAGCATTGAACAGATTTCTAATGGCTTAAATAGGTGACAATTTCTATTTCTCGGTCTTGCCTGTTTAAACTTGCAATTATTGTGGATTTTTCGTGCGATATTTGATCTTTTTTTTGTTGTTGATTACAGCTTACCATTGCCACATTTTTGAGAAATTCCAAGTGCACAAAGCATGCATTGCTTTTCAAATGCATCGTGGGCTTCGTGCGATAGCAATTACATGAATTATAAATTCATCAGGTGCCTATAAACGATTTCACTATGTGATGACTACATTCATCGCCAGCAATTTTCAATGAGCACGGACATAAGTCACGATTTTACGAATGGAGTAAGTCTAACAGCTAGCAGTAATTTCACAAAGGATGATCTTATGGACAATACCATAAAATGTTAATTGTGGAATTGTCACTATTTTAATTAGTGTAATTATACACATGCAGTAAAGAACAATAAAACAAGAAAAACTTACGTGCACTTGCGTTGTATTGTTTAATGAGTTTCCGCATAATTAAATGATTCTCGACACTTACCTTGAATTCATTTTCAGATTGACGCAAAATGTGCGCTATTGTACAACTAAATTCTAGGTAAATGTATTTTGTGATGTAATATTTTTAGTTTAAAAAACGCATAATATGCGCATTG
>JARJDQ010027720.1:0-13968 GCA_030264215.1 Geostiba sp. GC000077
ACAAAGTTTCAAACACGTCGCCTCCACCAAGATTTTTATTTTACCAACGTGTGATAGATTTGTTGATTACGTAATAATGAACCACGATGAAAATTTTATTTAATAATTATGTAAGTTTAAGAGTTATTGCTCATTGAAAATCGCCAATTAATTTATATTTTCAAAATATATTTTTGTTTCTCTTGCGGTGCCAATGAGCGGTATGTATTTTATTGCTGTTTCAACTTACTTGCATTGTGAAATATATCAAATTAAAGGTAATTTCACGCTCTTTCCAATGATACTAATATCATAATTGTGGTTTTTCTCATTTTTGATTTATTGGGTTTATAGTAAAAAAAATCACATTGTTGATTTAAAAAAATCTTAAAGAAGCGATGTGTTGAAAACTCAGGTCAAACCAAATACCTATTTTTTGCTTATATCTCATCTCATAGACTATTTAGCATTTTCTGAAATGAGTTTTTGTTTTGGTTTCTTATTTATAATAAGGCATATTTTAAGTGGAAACAACTACAATGGCAAATGTGAAATTATATTTTTCGCATTACTTTTTCTAAAAGTGAATTAGGTATATAAAAAAATCAACCCTTTCAATTGCCAAAAAGACGGCCCAAAATCACCTTCCAAAACCTACCATATTTCCACATTAAATAATAAATAATCATTAGTTTTGTGCTGCAAATTAATATTTAATTTTAATGCGAATCGCATCACGTATTCACTCCCTCGACGTCAAAAAGGGGGCGGTTCGACGTAACCGAGTTTAGCGGTGCTCCCAACATGGATCTATAACTTCGAAGTGCGGCTGCGACGGCGGGGGTAGTGCCGCCAGCCTGGGCAAGCATGGCCACCAGTCACCCAGGAGTCTAGTTGCCCCAAAAGTTTAGTACATTTATATTCATTACGACCCCCTAATACCTCCAACAATGCGGTTGACCAAAGGGTCGAGGCGCCGCCGAGCCCTTATCATTTACTTATTGCAGCGCATTTAACTTTGGTTTCGAGGTCTCGACCGTTTCCGCCCGCCTCGAATAACAATTTCATTACGCCCTCAGCTTCGACGGCGATTATTGTTAGCGCTCATCCTGGCGGGCGGCGCATCGCCGACGTTGCAATCATTGTTCAACGTCTGGTTATTGGTTATTGTCATGATAAGATGATTGGGCCGGAGTGGTGCAGTGAACATGCAGTTCTGCACCTCGTACGGCTCCAACGAACCAAACCAGACAATTCGATGCGATGATATCGTACGTGATTCTATTCGTTTCCAATCGTTAGTGCTGTAACTCTGTAACCAACCTGTTTTCTTTGCTTGTTGCAGGTGAGCTTCCAATTTTCATATATCAAGATGATGTGTCGAGGTGATGAGATTTCCCACGGGCCAATACAGGTAACACATAATTTGGGAAATATTTTACTTGAGCGAGAACCCATGTTTTTAGTACAGCAAATAAAATAGGCTGCAATTTTTAATAAACATCCAAATTCTCAAAAATGAGAATAGCCACAATTATGAAATTAACATCATTTGGGAAGAGTGTGAAATTTACTTTAATTTGATATATTTCACAGTGTAAGATGCAACAAAATTCAAATACATCGCTCATTGGCAAGAAAAGCGAACATTTATTTTGAAAAAAGAATTGGCGATTTTCAATGTGGAATAACTCGCAAACGTACAATATTGGCGAAAAAAATTCCATCGTTGTAAGTTGGTAAATTTCATAAGCTTTCCAGCGGTGCAATTGCATGTTCAAAAAGTTAACAAATTCATTACGTAATCAACAAAAGTATCACCAAAAACACGTCTGTGGAGGCGCCGGGAGACGAATGTGTTTCTCCATTTGAAACTTTTTGCAAGGATAAAAACGCAAATTTCATGCTCAGAATTTTCTAGTGTTTGAGTATATAATAATAATAATCATAATAATCATAATAATAATTATTTATTTATTTCAAAATATACCATCAACGAACTAAAAAAAAATCAAATCCTGGCTTTGTGTTAATTAGTTCCATCTAAAAACCTATTTCTCCTGAACAATTTAGTAAGTTATTAAATTTGATGGATATTAACAAAAGACTCACTGGTTTGGCGCCTGGTAAATGGTCTTTTAGAGTCCTAGGGCGCTTAAGAAGTTCAATATCTTCATTACTAGGTGGCGGCAGCGCAATTTGAAACAGCAAGAACTGCAAGAAAGCAATAGTTGCTGTCTTCAACACTAGGTGCTGCCACCAAAACGTGTTCCAGCTTAATATTTATATATATTGAACATTTCTACTCTCGATATAATTATTAGCAAGTGGGCGGGTACTAAGGCCTCTGGTGTCAGATTCTTTGTATTGAACATTTTACAGACCATCAACCCACTATCCCCAAAGCACCTTAATCATCAAAAGATCCAAATAAAAGAAAATGATGCATGAATGCTCATACTCAAATATAGTTCGTCGTGTTTTGTGTGTGTATCGTGTTGTGTGACGGCTTTAGATGTTCGGCAACATTGCCATATAAATTCGATGGCACGTCAGTAAACGCACGCTGCAATAAATGTTGCTTGTCGTTCGGTGACAAGCGTCCGGTGATTGACGTTGAATCGCCCAATCTCTACCCCAATAAATGTACGGGCGATGTTTTCGATACAAGTATCCCTATCCACTGACAGCTACAATCCCCCTGGGTATTTCATTCACAATCATACTGTGTGTTTCAAGTTTCTCTCGACAGTATCACACAGCAGCATTGAGCAATCTAAATTAAATGTAAAAAGTGGATGATTTTGAAAACATTCAAACAAACAAAACAAAAATGGGATCGCAAATATTTTTGGCTCGCTTTTCAAGTGAAGGAAGGTTCTTTCTTTGCGGGAATTTCATCCCTTTTTGAAGATAAAATAATAGCGATAGATGTGCGTTGGCTAAAGTGACACACAATGTGGGCAAACGCCATCTCCATAGCCGGCAACCACGAGCGGTGGGCCCGAAACCGCCGCCGTCGCCGCCGCCACATCCGAGCACACACACACGCACACACATGTCGATGTCGCGCTGCCACCAACTTGCTGGAATTGAGGTTGCCACAGGACCTACAGGACGCAGGGCGCGTCGACGGCAAACTTTACGATTTGCACCCCTTCACCCCGCGCACACCCTGCAAACCCCTCAATATATGCCCACCGCGACATGCGCATGGACACACTTGACTTTTATTTAACTGTGTATGTGGTGTGTGTGTGTATATTCGTCTTGCCTCAAAGTTTCCGAGTTTCCGACCCTCGCAGCTATTTTACGGCCGCGTTTAGCGCACATACGTATTTGCGTTCTGTTTCGAATTTCATTTGCGTGGCGACGCGCGTTTTTCGGCGCCCGACCGCGAGACAAAGGGCACAAAGGAATGTAATTTTTTCGGATTGCGACGGGTTCTGCTGGCTTTGCTTTGAGTCGCGCGCGCACGTTTGATCCCCCTGGCATAATTTCGCCGACGCGTCGCGGCTTATTTGTTAGCGCATAATGGAAAATCAAAATGAGCCGAAAACGAGGCGGCGGCGGAATTTGCGCGCGCCCGCTGCTCGAGACGAGAATAATAACGCGTGGAATGCGCGTTCCTTATAACGACGATAAAATCTGAACACATATCGAATGTAATTTTCCCCATTTTCCGCGCTACACATAAAAACCCTTACGGAATTTAATGTCCGGCGGTGCTGCGCCACATGAATGCGGATTTTTCCCCAGCTGGCGGCGGCGGCAGCGGTTCGTGCATGGCGGCGCTGAGTAAAAACTCGTCGCATTTTGTCGTTGGCACAATTAACGTGTTTCGCTCGCGCGGGCTCCCACACGCTAGTGTAATTTATATGTTAAAAACCAACCTGGCCCCGTGCAGCACGTAACCGCCCCCCACCGCCCCCGCTGCTACCCAGCGCTCGTGCACATAGTTTTGACGTTGGCAGTTAATTAAATTAGGAAAGGAAAATATTTTAAATATTTTACGCGCGCAGATAAAATCCCGCCGCCTCCGTCGCGTACATGGCGGGCGCCGGGGCGCAGGTTCTAGTTAGATTGATAAGTGGCTGTTAAACCGTTTTAATATCTGTTGAGTGTCGCGAGGACACCGATTAAAAGTTACGACGATGTCTCTCGTATTTCAGCGCCTGATCTTTCCTCTCGGCGGCGGCGGCGCGATGCAGGCAGGCAGTGAGTGGCAATATCACTCACTCCACCCCCTAGTGATGGCGGCGGCGATGGCAGTGAAGAAACGTTAAAAATAGAGCACACCGTCGTTAAGTATCTGCTGGAAATTCGCCCAGCTCGGGGAGAAAAGTGAAGATCGCCGGAAAATGTCGGTATAATCGCCAGGCGGGAATCAAGCGCACCAACCGCCCCCCCGCCTTGCAACATTACTAGCAGCTCCGAACAGATCTAGCTGCAGCGGGTGTGGAGGCGAGGCGCGACAAAAAGTGTAATGAAATTTTTTATTGTTTTCGAATTTATGACCCTCGTCTTCGATAAGTGACGCTGCCACCATGACCTCCACCCCTCATTGGTGACTTTGTTGCAACTGCAGCACAAGAAAAAGCAGCTAATTTCAACGTTGAATGCTGGTGCTGCGAATTACAGCTCAAAGGCTCAAAAAGCAAAAAAATGGAATTTATGTCTATGTAGTTTTCCGGTCGACCGAAGCCGCCGCCGCCGCCGCTGCTTCCGCATCCTGGGTACCTCAGCAGTCAGCACGTGCATCGTTTTTTGCGCCCTCCCCCCGTGTTTTGCATTTGTTTCCATTCGCATAAACGTTTTTTACTCGCCGACTCTTTCATTCGGTTTGTTTGGCTACGCGCTTGACTCCCAGCGGCGATGGGGGCGGCCGGGGGCGGCGGCCAGCGCAAAGTTCGACTTTGTTTGAACTTTCGGCTTCTGATCGTCTTATTTCACGGATCGCAAATTCACAGTCGGCGATAGACCGCCCGCCAGGCCAGGACCTTCGAGATATCGACGGGAGGCGCTATTGGCGGCGGCGCGACGGCGTCTCGCAATTTACCGATTGCGAGAAATCACCCTCTCTCAGCCACCCACCGTGTCGTCGGTTATATCGATAGGGAAAACGACCGAATATAGCGCATAAACGACCTTTTGGTCAATCAACCGTCATAATGTTCAAATTGACTCTTTTTGAAGCTTTTGAAGCTTTTCATTCATTTCAACGCAAACTCTTCTTCCTTCCTTCCTGTTTATATTTCCTCTTTGTGCGACGCGGCGCTAAATTAAATTGTTTTTATTTTGTTATCATTTGCATAATTATCAATTACTGCCAGGCGACATGCATGCCCACAAAGAGCGCCTGGAAGTTATACAATATTCCCACATTCCCAGCGACCCACAGCGCGTGCTTCAAATGTGTTGGACCTGGACCTGTCGCATGAAAAAAATGCGTTTCAAGGCTTTAAATCAACATGATTTATGTCGCCTAATTAATAACATAATAGGAGCGGAGTAGATTCGGTGCGGCCGATAAGAACGCAACGGTAGACCATACCACCCCCTTGTGGTGGTGGCGGTGTGGTCGCTCGAACCAACTTTATTGCATCGCGCGCGCACCACACATAAAAACTCCTGGTGCTGTGTGTGGAGCAGCGCTGTTATTGAGTGCTGTTTGCCGCCTCACGCTCCCTCGAGTTTGTAGTTTTCAGATCCGTTGATCCGCATTTTATTTACTCGTATTATATTTTTTTCTGCGAGTTGTGCGGCAGGCATTTAGCGCCAGCGGCGCGCCGCGAACAAAGAAAGTTTAATATTTTTACGACTGTAGTGTAGAAGTATATTATTTCGGAGTTTAAGCTGCCAAAAGTGTGAGAACTTGGGATTTACTATGTTTTGGGGTAAATAAAAACTATACCCCAGAACAACGGCAGAAACATTTTTTTATTGGTATTATTTCACCTTGTTTTAATTCAAGCCCAAAATTTCCATATTTATTAATTTTATTACAAGATGAAAGGAAAAACACAAAGCATGTTTTTAATAAATGTTGCATGTTGTCGGCCTGTAACATCGGAAAGCAGCTCTTTTCTTTTGACTAATCCTGCGAATGCAGAGAAAATCGAAATTTGCTTTTCGCATAAATTCTCCGACACTTTACATAAAAAGTTTTCAAAACGTAGAGTTGAGTTACTTACTTGGAAGTATTTTCCGACCGACTTTTCAATCTTGTTTCGTTGTTTCCCTCCAGCTGGTATTATACGCTTGCGTCGCACGCATTTATGGCTTCCTTCAATTTAGATTATCCTCAGCGAGGATATTTAATTAACTTTCAAAAACGTCGACGCACAGTCTACGTGTTGTGCTTTTATCAGCGCATTGAGCCAATGGCTTTCCCGGCCCACGCAAACAACAATTTCACGCACTTCCTGCCTGCTCGCCTATACCAAGGGGGTGGGGGGCAAACCACGGATTCTTCCCTTAAGTGCTTTCTGATACTGGCAAGATATTGTAGCGATAATCCAGCCCCATAATCCCTCTTAAAAGAATATTTTGTGTGCGAGGAACTTTTTGGGGCATCGCTGGCAGTTCGCGTTTTCATTGATTTTCCAAGGCGTAATTATCATCGTATGCAAGTGAGGCATGTGGAAAATGTCACCGGCGGATATTTTTTTAAATATTTCCGCAATATTGATTTGCACAGCTCAGAGCTCTGTATCATTAAGGAAACTGGCGCTCCTGGGTTAATTATGGTAGTTGCTGATCGTCGAGGAGGAAAAAAGCCTGAACCTCTCTGAGCCTGTGGATACTTCAGTATATTCCGTGTTATGTGTACGATTATTCTTTAATGCCAGTGCGGAGGGGATCTTTTCAATTAGACCGCCCTCCACGGCGATGGCAGGACGGCACTATTTAGAACTTTCCTCACTTTCCTACCAGCCTCCCAAGTTCTTTGCCCGTTTGCCGCAACTCAGCGTCTGCACATTTCCGCGTTTCACTTCACTAAGGACCTATTGTTTGGGTTTGCGTAAATTCATCTCGGGCCCCCCCTCCTTGTTCGCTCGCCCATCGCCCTCATAAGTACCTTCGCGATACAGATTAAATAAGATAAAATATTGTTCGGACGACGATTCGTGCGTGTTTTCTTTTTGTGTTCTGAAATAGGTTTAGTGTGTTTGCTTTCCCTTTTTTCTATATGTGCAGGGGATAGTCGGCATTTCCGAAATGTCAAATCGGGCCACGAAGGGCGCGCGCAAGTGAGTGAGCGAAAATCTGGTCATTGTAAACCCAATTACGTTTTATCGAGCGAACTGCTGCTGTGTGTTTGTTTATTTGCTCGGGGCTACACGCAACGGTTTTTTTCCTGGTGGCAACGGCAATAGTCCTAGTCCTAGACACGTTTTTACGATTACACAACACTTCGTCTTCACTTTAAGCTTAAAGCTATTAACGTCTGCCGCGGCGCCTCCACCATCACTTCGTGTGTGCTGTGTTCGACTGCGGGTAGTGCGTACGCATCGACATAAGTAAACCGAGGAGGAAGGAGAATTATGAGATTAGAGTTTTGCGTGTCCGGCATAGATTTTGAGAGGGGCTGTGCGCACTTTTGTGCAAGGCGTGCAAGGCAGAGTGCCTCGCGCTGAAAAAAATAGGGACGGCAACACATCGTATAAATAATAATATCAAGATCGCATTAAATCCGTTTAATGCCAGCCGGCGTACAAACGCGTTGAAATTGATCCGACTGCCGACTGTACGAAGATTTATCTATATGAGTACCCACAGGTACCATTTTCACCTTTGTAGGGGTGTGTATGTTACCACGTTCCCAGACCGCATGCCAAGTTTACAAAAAGCTGTGAAAATTACTCCGGAGAATTATGATTATGCATTGTTCTGTTCTCTCCTCGGTTTACATATTTTCATTTTATTCAGCAACGGGGAAAGTTGCATTAATCGTACCCCTTAGGATTGGTACAAAAATTAAATAAAGACCATTTCAAAAATTGTTTTCGGGGCGGTAATAGGTACGAATTATGCAACTTTCCCCTCTTTTAAAAATTGCTGGCCTCATTCCTTGAACTGAATTATTACATGATTATCCACGATAACATTGTTTAAACTCTTGATTAATACTGTTAATGCCGTTAGAGGTCCAAATTCCAATGCCACTTGTCGTGTCGCGCAGCGGTGTTCAAGATATTCAAGCAGGAATTTATGAATTACTGCATGTTAGTGTCGTGTGTCGTGTTTCGCGGCTTTTTTGTCCTCAGCTACTCACTACTCACACTCACGAAATTCGAACATAAAACATACAAAAAAAAGCCCCGCACCGGATATTATGCGAGCTATGTCAGCAATGTGGTACATGTACTTATTTGAATATGTGATGCGATATGACACGGGTGGCTTTCAAGCAATTTCACCCCCCCCCTCCTTCTCCTCCTCGCCCCTGAAGCGATATTTGGTGTTTTCACTGTTTTAATCTGGATGTCGCACGCGAATGCGAAATGATTGAATAATTTATGTTGTAGCCTGCAGCTATAATTGTTTCCTTTTCCAACATTCCAACTAAACGAGGGCACGTGCATCCTTTACATCCTAATGCGGTTATTACACATTAATATATCTTTGGTGTAACGAAGTTGGTTAATGAAAAAAGTTTCTTCTCGTCCCATTGTAATGTGGAGGGATGTAAACTGTTACCTGTGTGTACTTTATGGATAACAACGTCATGTAAAGTTTTCTAGGTTGCTGCTGACGTAGCTGGGGGCCTGGGGCTCAAAGAGAATTGCTACCAGTAGGTGGTCAGCATTAATTATGTTTTTTCCTTGGCTTTTACATTTGATGAAAAATGCTGTTGGCGTTTGTTTCCACTTGGCAGGCGAAATTAACTCTTGTTTTTACATATTTTTCATATTCATTTAGAAAAAGAATATGAAAATGTACAATATTTTACTTAAAAATACAGGGTGTCCCATTAATCGCGTAATTCCTCTGGAGGTTTTATAGATGGCATTAAAGGAAGTACATTGAACGAAAAAAGAGAAAGTAAATTGTTCTTCATTTCAATTGAAATTTTTGATTAGGAGGAATTGAATTTTAAAATAACAAGTTTTCAAAAACTATAGTTTTAAATTTAGGACTAGTTATTTTAAAATTCAATTTCTCATACGATAATGTCAGTGGATCAAAAATGTCAATTGGAATAGGTAACAAATTAAGTAATCTTTAAATTAAAACGTAAATTAAAATAAAGGAAAAATTACAAACAAAGTTGACAAAGAAACTTTATCCCTCTATATCTCGGCCATGAAGAACCAATTTTTTTTGCTAAATGTACTTCTTTCAAGGCGATCTATAAAACTTCCAGAGGAATTACTCAATTATTGGGACACCCTGTATGTGTCGGCCTCCCACAGTACGTTACGAGTTCTAAATGTAAAATCTTCAATTAAATTTTACTCCTTTCTCATCCTGCCTTCAGATTTCGATGTAGATCTTTGAGGCCTTTCTATAGTGAGAAGAAATTGATTTGAATTAATATTTAATCTTCCTTAAATCTGCAGCGCATCTCCAGCTCGCAATTTAATTGTACAAAAGCGATGAAAATTTAAGCTCCCCCTTCGAATTCAATTTTCCCATTAAACTGAAACCGAAGCCTTGCCATTCGGGGCGATCACACTTAAGTATTTTTTGTGTGCGTGGAAAGCAAACATTTGAATAGCTGCGCCCTTCAGTTTTTGCTCCACGCCCAGCGAAAGCATCCTTTGTTCCACCGCTCATCGCTTTCTGTTCGGCAGCTTAGAATACATAGCCTTCAGTCAGTGGCGCAGGGGGCTATTAATTACTTATGCTCCTTTGCATTCCTTGTCTTGGGCTCCATTCTGCCCGGCGCAGCCATCACATTCATCTGCGCGTGGTCGCGTCGGGAAGTTTTATTCCCCAGTCTTGCGAAACCGCCCACGTAGTGAAATCCCTCAGATTCCCAGCGACTTTGCGGAAAACAATTGTGGAAAAAGCGGCGCGGTGGCGGCTGGCATGTAGGGGTCTTAAAAGAAAACAGCGCAAGCTTAAAACTTTGCGTCCGTTACAATAAAGCAGATTAGCATATAACAACAGGTATACTACGCTGGCGCTGGCGGCGGCTGTGGGTGGAGGATGTGCTGGTGGTTGGCAACGGCGTTTCTGACGCTGTGTGTGGGCGAATACCTCGCGAAGCGTTTACTTTGTTTATTGCTTTAGTTGGAGCCTAGACATCAAATGCAGGATGCGGGGGCGGAATGGAGGGGGGGGGAGGGAATACGAGAATACGAAAAGCGTTGCGCCCCTGGTATAATCAATCCAGGGCGACCTGGCCTGGAAAACTTTGCGCAACGAATCAAGACATAATAAGCAGAGAATGACAAATTTTAAAAATTTAATTCACACTTTTTTTTTTTACTTTTAAAACTTTCTTTCTGTTATTCTGTTATTTTTTTTTAACTAAATGTCCAATAACACAAAAATGAGATCAACCACAATTATAAAATTATCATCATTGGAAAGATCGTGAAATTTTCTTTAATTTGAAAAAATAATTGCAATAAGTAATAAACTAATATATTTGGGAAATAATTTTCATCGTGGTAAGTTGGCAAATTTCATGCCCTTTCTCTCGATGCCATTGCATATTCACTAAAAACACGTTGGTGGTGGCGCCGGGAAAATGTGTTTCTCAATTTGAAAGTGTGTGCAAGAAAAAACGCATTTTGCATGCTTATATTTTTTTAGACTCAAACCCCCGTCTTTGTTGGAATTAGTTCCACCTAAAACCATATTGCTGCTCTACTATTTTAGTTTAAACAAAATCTAAAAATTGCTGACGACGCGACGTGAATAAATATCCTAACTTCATGTCAAAGTTCGCCCGCACCCATGGTGATTTGTACGAGCTGAGTGCTGGGTTAGTAAGGGTATTGTTGCTTTAGCGAGTCGCCGATTCCACCCCCAAGACACCACCACTATACCATTTCACCCATCGGCATTGGCTGATATGGATTGATTGATTGAATGATAGACGCTTCATCCACTTAACAAGATTAAACACAAATAGTACGTCAATTTCGTTACCGCTGCGCATGTATATACCCTCGTCCCACTCAGCGCTGGCGGCGACGTTGGCAGTGTGGCGGACGTGCGGCGCCTCCACCCAAAAACATGCTCCCATGTTCCTATGTTCCCGTCAATAAGTAATATGTAAGCATTGGCATCCAGCTCGGCATCGCTTTTACCGAAGACTGTCGACGCGGAGGCGGCTAGCCTAAATTAATCAATATACTCCCACCCATCCCCCCGAGCTGCGGCGCGGGAAATAAACGATGATAAACAAAAGGGCGCGCGCACACTGCACGCAGCCACGCTAATTGATGGCGGCGTGCGCGTCGATTATTGACAATTACTATCATTTCGCTTCGCTTTCTTATATTACCAATCAACACCCGCCGTACACTCTAGAATTAATCACGCTATAAACTTCGCGAGTCAAATTAATAATGCGAAGTTTATACTTTATGTCATTCAATCACTAGCTAACGGGATTGGTTTTGTGAATGCGTCACGCAATTATTGCTTTATCGCATTCAATAATTCCTCCAGTGACATTATCGCATGCAATTTGAAAGCGTTCGCCATTAAATCATTGTTTATCAATTTTCGCTTTGTTTTATCGCCGCCGCCACTGAGATATAAACGCAACGTGACGTTTTTTCGTTGAAATTTATTGCTTGATTTGTTTAATAGCTCTTTGTGCGTTAAAATTTCACGATTTTGTGAATTTACGGCAACTTCAAGGACCTCTAATAGGAATAAGAAAAGCTCAACTTTCATTTTATTTAATTAAACGCAAAATCTCGCAATTTATCAACACGAATGCGCTGAATTTGTTATTTGTTCGTAGCGCGTAACGAATTGAACGCCCTTTGCGTTTCTCCCCCGTGGTTTAATATGCCGCTTTGCGCGCGTGCGTTTTTTTCCTCCTCGTTAAGCATGCCAACCACCATCATTGGAGGCCTGGTTGGTTGGTTGGGTTGTCGTGTCGTGTTGTGTTGCGTTGCGCTGAAACACTGAAACGCTAAATACCTTTTAAATGTGTCTTAATTGCCTTCGGCTGTGGAGCGGGCGGCGGCGGCGCTTATTAAATACGGCGACTTAATAAAGTAAACTCGCGTGCTTATCGTAATTGTTGCATTGTGAGTGAGGCGAGGTGGAAGTGGAAGTGAAGCCTAAGGGGGGTAATAGCTCGATTATTATAACTATAACCTTTTACCGAATGCTCAAATTTGCGTTTACCTTTTGCACGCCTTGCAATTGTGTTGAATAGCGAGGGAATCGTTGCGAAATGAGGATTGTAGCAGAGCTGCAGCTATTCCTGCAGTTGACTGTTATTAAGACATTCAGCGAACATCTTGAAGTCTGCATTCCGGAGAGCACATTCATTCGTACAGTCTGCAAAAGGGGGTGTAATTAGTGTGTCACTCATGCTTTGTTTTGGACGTATGGTGGAGGGAGGGAAGGGGTGGAGGGTGGAGAGGCGGAGCAGCAAGTTGTGGACAAGTATTTCCGGATTACCTACGAGCGACAGGAAGTGTAACATGCTGCTTAGTACGGTTACCAAACCGATTCTCCGATTGTTTCATGTCCTCGTTATAATATTAGGACACGGACACACAAACCTACTTTGTGCCGCAGGGAGGGGTTGAAATTATTTCATTCTGACATACTTCGGAGTTAGGGAATAGGGAAAAGTTTGGTAATTAGAAAATGATACGTTTAACAATAGCTAAAGTACTTTTTAAGTAGACACACTCAAAGAATGCTTTTCTTCTTCATGAATCTTGAATCTTGATTCTGGAAGTTATTAAATCTCAAGGACGATATTAATGTAATCAGAGGACAGGTTTTACTATGTTCGACTTTCAACACCGTAAGGCCGAACAACCAATATCAATACAGGGTGTGTATATAAATTTAATTAAATTAAATCTGAAACGAAAAGTTTAATTCAAAAATTCAAAATTAATTCAAAAAGAGTTTCAAAGTTAACTTTGTAAATGAACATGCATTTTATTTGTTTTAAATAAAAATGACTGATAACTGCAATAAAGAACTTATCCCCAAAGTTACATGTAGCTACATTTAAAACGCATACTAAAATATTAAAGCTTTATTCAAAAGGATCTATAAAATAAAATGTGAGTTTGGCAATGTCTCATTTAATACTTATTTAATTTATGGTTTCCATTGTTTCACAGTATTTAAACAAAGTTACCTTTGTAATGAATGATTTGAATTAATTTTACATAATTTCAAATATGTCTACCACCATAGAATATGCTCTAGTCTTCAGCCTTAGTAATTCAATAGCTAATTCAGCAAAGCATTTAACCTATTTATGTCACTTGTCACCTTCCCAGAATTGAAATAAATCTGTTTTCAAAGCAATTACAAAATATAAGTTTCATAATATCGGAATTAGTAATGCGGTATTGCCGGACTTCTATTCCTTTGATTGCTTCTCAAGGCCAAACGAAGAACGAAGTGATTTAAGCTTTTCGTTTCAGATTTAGCCCTGCAATAGCGCTATGTACATTTGATCCGCGACCCTGTATAATGCTTAATGCTTAGTGTTCTTTACCAACAAACGAAATCATTTCTTCTTAATAATTTCGGACTGTATCAATTCAATATTTTTTTAACCCGAGTTTTTCACTTTTTCTCTATGACGCTCAAGTAGTGAAATATGTACTTTTCGTCCATCTGCATCCGAGCATGTTATATGAAATTCATCAACCGATGTTGCGGGCGGTAATTGGGCTCTTAACGCCCTAAGCCAGTAAAAATCTTCTTCAATACTAATCTAATCTAATCTTCAATACTAAATCGCGTTTCAAAGAACATTATTTTTAAGAAAAGCGGATTTAAATATCAAGCACATTTTCAGTCATATTTTGA
>JARJDQ010027726.1:0-13897 GCA_030264215.1 Geostiba sp. GC000077
ACAACAAAAATGTTAATCATTTTCTCTTTCTTTTGATGTGTGCAGTCTGCTAGTCTGCAGATAATTATTTTAGATCTTGCTAGTACGTTTAAACGTAAATTGTGTGCTTCGCCATGTTGCAAAAGTCTTATTTTGAGCCATGAGCAATGAGTAACTTGAAATTTGCTCGGTTCCGGCGAGACGATAAACAATTGACGTATTTATAAAGCCAAAAATGATTTAGATCGTTCGGTTTATATTAGCATTAAATTTTAAGTGCGTTATATCATAAACAACGCGGTGCGCCTCCACCATCGCGCCACAAAGTGAAAATTTCGTTCCGGCATATTTCATCAACTGTTCTACCATCATGAGAAGGCACATTTCGAACACTTTGTATGTGGGGCATACATATGTTATTAGCCACGTAATTCGCAATGTAAACAAACAACAAAGTTTACATTGCCACATTACTGCATGAAATAAGCAAATGCTTTTCGCAGCCTCGAAGTGCACTCACCGGATGCGCGGGTGACTATAGTGTTCCGGGTTTAGCATATATTTTGATTGGTAGGTTGTGGAGGGATAATGACTCGAAATTTGCGAAAATGTTAAAAGCGCCGCACCGGAAAATCCAATTCCCGCATCGCAACGGGCAACTGTCGACCGGTCCCTCGCTCAGAATGAAAAACTATACGATCGCCAAAGCCACCCCATCAGTAATTTTTCGTTTTATCGCCGGAAATGCCTGGCAATAAAATTTCTCCTCGTCACCAGCGGACTACTTTTCTTCATCTCGGTACTCTAGGCACCCTCTCTCTTAACGGCGTGAAATTCACGTGGCGCAATATTTCGGACGGATGCGAAACAGGGTCAATCCTAAAGGTCGATATCGTCGTGCATCCTCATGCTGGCCCTGCCACCGCTGGCATCAATATCACTTAACTTCTTCTGTCGGTTGGTGCCACCGCCCATCGTCTTCCGGTTGAAAAATTGGAAGCGACTTTGGCACTATGGTATTCGGACAAATGATCGCCCCCAAAAGGGGCGCATACATCAAGCCCACGTCGGAACGAAAGAATTCACGTTGGTGCTCGTTGTGTCAAGGGAATCCAGGAATCTATCAATAAAAATTATTGCCGAAACCGACAATTTTAATTGCATCACTTACGCAACGTGCTTTCCCCGTCCGTTAATTACCTACATCGGGCAACAATCGATTTCTGCGTAACTCTGATTACATAGGACCTTTGCATTTACAGTTTGTGGAACAAAAAATGTGTGTTCTGTAGGCAGAGGAAGTGATTGATTATTCAGAAAAAGGCGCATTTTCCAAGCACAAGAGGAATGACGAACGAATGTTTGTGAATACCAAAAAGAAATGTACGATTAATGATCCAGAATTTTACAGTTTTCATAATAATTGATCTTTGTTTCATCGCACAAACGATCTGCTTCTGCTCCTCTTAATTAAAACTTTGCTCAAACTTAAATATTAAAATGTGGACAGAATTCAAATGCTCTCATTGACTTCCTGCCTTGAGCAATAATTTTGGAAGCCGCATAGAGGCAACATTTTATAAAAGACGCGAAGGTCAAAATCATCATTACCAATAGAAATTTATTTATAAGATTGATTGGCATATAAATGGAAATGTAGTGCATGGATCATAGCATTTTTATTACGCGTTTTTTTTTTCTTTTTTTTTCTGCTGCTATTCCTATTTTTACCTTTCTTCGTTGAGTGAATCCAAGGCACATTAACTGCCTTGATACTATAAGCACTTACATCGGAAAGATCTATTTACGCATCCTCTAAACGCAAGTCGAAACAATTCTAACTGTAGCTCACAATGCAGATTGGAATGGCATAAATATTTGTCGAATTTGGAATTGACATAACCTCCTTGAAGGCGCAATATACGTACTCATCTGACAGTGTGTTTATTTGAATTTGAATTGAATTTAAACTCACGATTGACTCGATTGCTGCCGAACTGCTGCTGTTCCAATAAACACCCTAATTTCGAATAAATTCGCGCACTTTTCGAAATGCGTTTCAATCGCTTTTCAAACAGATCACCTCATTTTCTTAATATACGTTTTCGACCTCACAGACGCTTACAATTAATCTTAATAAATTCGCATGTTTTGGGAATAATAATAGGTCTGCACGAAACGCAAATGCTTCTTGGTTTTAGGCAATTAATTTCGCAACCAGACATTATTGTTATTGTTACCGTGAGTCTATACAAAAGCCGCCCCCGAAATGAATAGCTATCTAGTGAACAAAAGGAGACGCAAAGCCAAATATACAACGGCACAAATTTCGTCTGCGTTTTCCCGACTGGGCCTGCGAAAACAAAACTTTTTTATGTGGCTGTTTTTATCTTTTGATTATAAAATGTAGCGCTATTTCTAAAAATATTATATACCTACAAATAACATTGTTTTTGTGCTGCAAGATCAAAACAATCACTAACATCAGCCGCTATTGTTTACATTCAAAGGTGGCTCGTAATGAATTGTAATTAATTCACGCTTTACACGAAGTCAAGTCAAAACGTCAAAACGAGTAAATGAGCATTCCACATCACCAGGGCAAAAAAGTTGAAGTGAGCTTGAATCCATGCCAGGATTGAGATTCGGATAATCTTTTATTATTAGTGGTGATTTTGATTGATGAATTCGACGCGCGGCAGCAGCCAGCCGCGCATTTTCTGCCACATAACTATTAGCACTTTTTGCCTACTCGCATGATGTACTCATGCGAACCGAACAGTCACTCGTCTGCAGGGTAGACAGCGAACAATTCGGGGAGGCGGACACAAAAAGAGGCAAACACAAAAAACGGAAACAACGAAAGAGAAGAATGATTGATTAACTCGCGGGTGTATTTATTAATAGTTCCGAATTAATCCAATTCTCATCACATCATCGGCACACCAAGACGTTTCATTGCAATTTTTTACTCATGCATAAAACATTCTGATGTCTGTATAATCTTGTAAACATAAAAACATATCAGACATTATCGGTTACTGATTAAATGCGTTGGTATGAGGATGATTTTGCCAATTTGTATTAGAACTCTACGGCATGCGGGACCGTGTTTTCTAAAGTTTGTGTTTATTGGCATTTATGTTCCCAAAAGTTTGTTAACCACACCGTTGCCACACCTTCCATAGTCCAGCGAGAGTTTCTCTAGAGTTCCAGAGTCTCTAGACCTTCTGCCGTTCAAGCGTATACATTTTCACATTTACATCCAGCCAGGAGACATTACAACATTAAACCGAACACAACATCACATGCGCATGCGTATTTCTCACCAGTTCGCGATACCGAATTGTGGAATGTTACGCAGTTTGAGCTTTCGTCGCAGTTTCGCCAAAACTTGAAAGATATAGAATTACCGAATGGGAAAAGCGCGCACCGCGCGTCAATAGAAACACTAGAGTCAATGTTAACTTTGCCAAAATCCCAATCGAATGGGATAACTTCACACGTATCCCTGCTCAACTTATAGACTGTAGACAAAGTCTGGCTTCTGGCTTCACAACATAAGCCAAGTCAAGTATGCCTTAAGTTGACGATTTAATTTTATTTCTTTTAAAACTTCATTCTATTCGTAAGTTATGCGCTGGGCCTCTGGAAATTACATATTATTGTTGAGGAATATCCGTATCGGCCCATTCTAGGTGTTGGTATTACCCGTATGGAATTCAGTGTGATGTTTGGTGGCTTGGTGCACGATCCCATGGATCCCAGGCTGCTCACTCGGCGGTTGGCATCGGATACCTTTGGGGAATTGGAAATGCTCGCCATATAGCTGATATTGAATCGATGCTTTTAGCTTTTCGAAATTGGAATTGCATTCGGAGGGCCCTCTGGACCCAAGGTGTGCTCCGCCAGCGCTCTCGATAACAAATGTCATTTGAATATAGGTTATACCCACTTTGGTATGCATCCCAATGCACGCAAAGCTGGTACAGAAGCAAATTAATTTTTGATGCAATCAACTTGTTTGGTTAATATGTTGGCACTGCACATTCTCCTCCAATGGGTTATATTCCGAAGGTGTAATTAGTCGTATTTAATAGCAGATATTGAAAGACGACTTTAAAACATTATGCGCACTTTTTCTTAATTTTTGATTAGACCCAAGTTGACTCCACAATTTCAGTTTAAAGTCTCTCGCCCTTGTACGTCACTGCACTGTGTTGCGTCTGCGTGTAATCAACGCTCACATAGGCCCAACACATTCGCAAAAGTGACGTTATAGCGTTTCAACTTTAAACTGAAATTGCAGAGGCATTTTGGACCTAATCGAAAAATAAATAAATATTAGTATGGGTATTTTACATTACCTTTAAATTTATGCAATAAAAAAATGAGCCCATTATATAATGCAGATATTAAAATTCGGACCGACCACATAATGTGCAAAATAATGTCAAATTATAACAAGCTTACAGCTTAATAATATATGGCGCCAAGGTAATCTCTTAGTTTATCGATTTGTGACCACCTACGCAAACCAGTGCAAATGTACTGGAAGCCGGTGGAAACAAGGAATAAATGCTTGGAAATTTATTGTTGTGTGCCTAAATGACCAACATACGCGGATTTGCAGCAATCCATTTTAGTGACTAACTAAATTATTGCGCCCACCTAGGAGATACAATAATCCAATTTACTTTTTGTTTGCTTTATATAACCAGCGGCCATTTGTACGAATGTCACGTTCACGTTTCCTGTTCCCCTGTTTGGAGGATCTCCCTCTCCATCGGTAAATTTACACAATATATTGGACATTTATATGTATTAACCGCTTTACTCTAGGGCCAAGGATTACACATTCAAAATTCAAAGTTGACATAATATTTCTGTGGCGTTTTGGAGGAACTACATAATTCCAATTTTTATAGTTTCGAGAAAACGCGAGTTAAAGTTTGTAGACTGCTTTTCCACAAACGGTAGAATTGACTAAAAATTTGATTGTTTATCAATTGCTTAATTAATTAGAAGGTGCATTTTTATATTTTACTCATTTCTAATTCTTGGAGCTGCAATCATATAAAAGTTACCTAAAGCAATGCCAAGTTTCATGCTTCGACCTGGCCATCAAGCTTTTCAAGTTTAAATGTGTAAAAAAGCAGATGCACCAATTGTTTTAATCAAAATGGATTTAATACGGTTTAATACGGTTCATATGCTTCATAATCAACTAATATGGTATGGCTTTGTTTCCCTACACTTAACCAAATTCGATTTTTGCTCTGGTCAGTGAAATGCAAAGAAGTTCGCATTCGGCGATTTTAAATGCCAACTAGAATTTCCAGATTTTCTCTTCAATCATTTCCTAAATTGGATGCGAGTTGAGTTTCAAATCTCGACTATTTTTTCTCCTCATCTTCATCTGCATTTCTACTGCTTCATCTTTTTTTCAACAATTATTTGTCAAATTGGAAATGTGCTTATACCTATAGTATTAACATATTGGCTAAAAGAATCTTCAAATAAATTACAATTTGGTCAATTTTTTCGATCTAATATTGTTTTTTTAATTTTGAGGTTTTACAGGGAACTTGGAGTGAAATATGTTGTTGTGAGGTTATTCCGAAAAAATGGAGTTATGTAGTAAATTAAATGGCGTATAATAAAAACTAAACTGAATTAAAGCTTGCGAAAACAGGCTTCTGGACTATCGTTCTCCACCTATAACTCATTTTTTTTTCAAAAAAGAACCGATTTCTACATGTATATATTTGCTTATTTTTTTATGGAAGACAGTAAAGAAACATTTGTTTTGGACAGCTTGCAATATAAGAAACAGCACTAGGATTATCATCCCTATCATCCACTTCAAACACGAGAAGCCTTCAACTCCCGCACTCCTCGATTGCAAGGAAAGTTCAAGTGTCTGCGAAATGTTATGTTATTTAGCCGCAGAAGGGCAAAGACGAAGCGAGTGCGCAGATATTAAATTATTAAATTACTCATAACTGAATTTCCAAGCGGAACTGAATCACCGATGGACGATATATCACGCGAGCCGGCTGCAAACTTCCTCAGTTTCGCTTTTGCGCGAAATGAAACATTCAAGATTTCCGCCAGTTTTCATTAAATTGAATATCTCATTCGCCACCAGCGCATGCAATCTATTCACATATCATAAACTACACACATCCACATATACTTACCTTATTTCATTCCGGACGCATTTTGTAAATATTTGATTGCAATCCAGATCTAGAGGCTGCACGCTGCAATGCAGAATGATTTGAGAGTTGGGTTCCTGGGCTGCGTGGAGTGTGAATAATGATGAAACAAACGTTGTCAAAATCAGATGCGGAGTCTGTTTGCGTGCGCGTCGCGGTGCCATCTATCTCATTTGCAATGCAAACGAGAAAATGGCGAACGTTGTTTCCAGTCTCTAATCATTACTGACACCTGTAACGGACAGATTAAGCCGTGCACCATCCGCGCGCCGGTGCGCACGATGGGGGTGGAATGCGCAGGGAATTGGTGGGTCGAGCCGCACAGCGCTCGTAATTTATCACGCTCTATGGATGCGCGTCGTCATTTTAATTACGATGATTACATTAGCTCTCTCGTATAATTTTATGTATTTTACAACTTGTTATGGTTCGTTCCAGTTTAACCTGGCAGCTTGTGGCGCGATATTGATTTCCGGGTGAAATCAAAAGTTTCTTGAGATTTTAGTGCGCTCCGTAATACTCAGGGGGGAAACTTAGCGGCCTTAGCGCAGCGAATCGATAATGGGGTCATATCGTTTGGAGACTTCTTTTTCTTATATAAACTTCTCAATCTGCGTTCATTGTCCGCTGGGGAGTGATTTTTTAATCCACTAAAGTAGTGAACTAAACGCATTTCTTACTAACAATTTACATTCCAAAATACTTCGCTCGATTTTCTTTTGCGAAGAAAAATATTCTCTGTTATGATAAATTATGACTTATTTTCTTGGGTTTTGGGTGTGAATGACGCGCTTAGTACGGTTAGTGTAAAACTCGCGGAAATCCGGCGTCTGTCCTCGCAAACGCCCGCTTTGCTTCGCTTTATCGAATAGGGATAGCGAATGCTGAGTGCGATATAATTCCCGCGCCGAATCCGGCACTCGGAGCGGAGGTGAGATGCCGGAAGGAAAACGGAAAATCTTGGGGAGATAAAGAACGGATAAAGCAAAATACGGCATCCAGTCTCCAGTCGCCAGTTCGTACGGTTTCCGTCTCTTCTTGGTGATGCGTTTTTTATGCGTTGAAATATGAAACTGCGAATTGAATAAGTTTTATTAAAAATTCACCTGGGAATACTTCCACAAGACAAACAAACAGCTCGGTGTTACAAAGAGAAACAGAAGATTTAAAATATACTTAGGTGGGAAATAAAACCCGCAGAAGTCGCATTAGCATTTAATCTGTTTATTTTATTATGGGGAGAAATAATGTTGAAAGTATTTTCCGAGAATTTCGCTGATACTTTTGGGAATCGTCAGCCAACCACAAGTTCTCCAGAAGCATTAACAGCTAATTTGATTTTTGTATGCTGTCGAGTGCCGAGGGCGTTTGGGATGTGCGCCAGCCAAGTTTTTCACAATTAGCTGGAAGCTATTTCGAGAAAATTTTTTTCACGTTCTACCCACTGGAAGTATATTGTATGCAATTGTACATAGAAAAAGTGGATCATTGTTTAGACATAATTCATAGGGCAAAATGAAATGTAAAGAAATTTCAGGTTGCACTTGACGCCCACACCGTTATTATTCTGAGCAAAATTATTATTTCCACGAAGCGAGAAGTCTGTGGCTGAAAATGTTGTGTGTGCCCACGCTTTGCTGCGAGCGACCCCGAGAGCATAGAAAACGAAATATTCAAATGGGCTGCATACATATTCAGCAGGAAAGTCCTCTGGATCGGTCAGTTTTTATGCCGTTTCTCGCCACTCCACCAGCACACCGAAGAACGAGTTACATTCTGAACTTTCAGCCAGTTCCGAAAACCAGACATTGAAATAACGCGCGCAACGCACCAGGGGCACAAGACCGATGCAAATAGCAGCCCTGGTTTCTTCCTTCCTCACTTTGCGTGGCGTTGTGCAAAAATTATACAAACGAAGGAATTCATGTAGAGGCCCATGCGATGAGGTAGTCGGTCCCACTTGGCCTCACTATCCCGGCGCCTTCACCTCGCGTCTTTTCGTTTCCTTACGTTGCCTCTGCGCTGTGTGTGCTCTTGGCAGGTAGTAGATGTACTTGGTCTCCGCCGCCGGAGCAGCATTTCTTTGGCATAAAGGACATGAATATTCGAGACCTTCTACTACTTTTATAACGTGCGCTTCTCGGCCCCGTCCATTGCAGCGCTGTAATTCCCATAGGTTACTATACCTTTTGTAACGTCCTGTTTTCCTTCGTTTCGTCGTGGATTTCCGAGAGTTACGTGCCGCCTTTATTCGCCAAACGCATAACTATGTTATACTTCTTTAAATTGTGTATGCGCTGGAAAGTTCAAGGTTCGCATCGCTAACAAATTTGGGGCACGTGGCGCCCCGAGTTGAAAGTTGCAAAACTCTTGAATGGCGCCCGATGGTCATTCAGAACGGTTTGAAGCACCGGCACCGTCACCGGAAGGACGATTTATAGCGTTGCCTGCTTGCTTGCAAAATATACAGTCCACGTATTGTAGGTTTGTAGGTTATATCATGTTGTTTGGTCTCACGTTAAATTGACCTTAATTCTAAAAATGTCTTATTCCGATTGACTTTCAATGTGATTATGCGCGACTTTCAGTTTCTTATGCTGTAAATACGCTATGCACGTATCTCCCCATTTGGGGAATTTAATTAAAAGGAGGACATGCAACTTGCTTAAAGTTTGTTAGGTCGTTTTCACGCCAACGCTACGCCGACATGATGGTAAACCTTCGGCAGTTTGAGGAGCTGCCGCTGCTTCACCCCCACATATCCATAGCACCATTGCTCAAACGCCCCTGGAGGTATCGACCAAGGTCATCCCGCCGACGGACGCGCAACCCCCGCGCGAAGCAAGTTTCTGACGTGATGTAATATAAGGTGCCGGTCGCGTGCCTCACGTGATGTCACGATCTATTTCAAGAGCTTTGCCGAGCCTTATAGGCCCCTACGGGGGCACACCGCGGTACAGAAAGCAGACCTTTGTAAAAACAGTGCTTGGTTTTGGCGAAATCAAATTTCGTCGATAGCAATTTCGTCCCATTGGCCTCCATTGCCGCGCAGCAGAAAGTTTACCATAAATATTCTCCAGCTCTCCAGGTCGCGAGAGATCGATACCGGCTGACTATAAGACACACGAGCGCTTATTAGTTATGCTTCGCTAAGGGTGCGCTCGTATTCATAATGGAGTTTAATTAAGCGCGATGCACGTGCATCGAGAGAGTGATTCTGCAATTGTATTACAGCATTCCGGAGTTTGGCAAGAAGCCGAAACCACGAGCACGAGCATCCCTGAAATGGAATGAAAGCAGATGTCGAAACGGGGGTTGGTCCTGCAAGTCCCCCAGCGTAGTATAGTGTTGACGAGGCAGGCGCGAGAGGGATGCTCGCATGTTCGCTGGTATAGTACATGATTTTAGAAATGCAATTAGCCTTCGCAGCATGTTACAGCACGGGGTGCGGTCATCGAAAATTCGCACAAAACATATCCTGATATAGAGACAAGAATGCAAGTTTCATCATTATACCAATCATGTAACCAATTTGGTATGCATGGTGGCGTGGCTAAAGGTTTTGCTGCGTTGTGGAACCAATTTCAGTCTGAAATGAAGAAAGCTAAAAGCCACCAGCTGAAAGAGTTAAAAATCGGAATTTGCATTTTAACAATTTTGCTTTCGAAAAAGTTCGTAAGTAATTTATTCAAATGCACTGAGTTAGATCCAATAATAAATCTCAGGATGTTAATAATGGGTGATACTGTGCTAGGCTGAAACTTTTTCTCATCGCCGTTGTGTTGCTCCCTCTGATTTAGTGAGAGCTTTGGTTTAGGAGGTTGGGGGTCTCTGCGGTTTTGCTGCCTCGTGTGCTTCAACGCCGCTGCCGCGCGCTCCGAATCAGTGAGAGAGAAATTAAACTATTTCCATTAGGGTCGAGGCCCCGCCGCCTCGGTGGGCGAGATTGCGTGCTGAAAAAAGCGCGCAAGTTAAAAAAGCAAATTATAGATAAACACCCAAGAGTTATAAAAAGTGGTATCGCTCAAACAAAGCCCACCGGCTTTTCATCGCCAGTGTGAGCGGTGAGCAGTACCGAGTGTTTCACAACTGGGTCGCTTACGGCTTTTACATTGTGCGTTCTTTTTGGGAGGAAGACGTGTAACAATAGCACGAGTGGCAGCCGGTGGCGGCAGCGAGTTGAAGTCAGCATCGGCGTTAGCGTCAGGGCAGCATCGAATACAAACGTGTGGGACTTATATTCGAATATAAAGCCACGTGTGAAGCGAACCGGTGATATATGGCCCCCGGGTGGTCGTATTAGGAAGTTTTCCGCTGCTCACACTCACCGCCGCATCTCCGCTGTAAAAGAGGTCCGGAATAGGCCACATATATGGCAGCGACGTATGTCGGTACGAATTGTGGGGAGCTTAGGTTTAAAGACGATGCGACGAGCCTGCAAACTAATGTGGACGATTTGGCAAGTGAGATAGCCTGGCGTGGGTTTCAGGATTCGGAACAAATATGCAAACATTGGCTGCCTAACACAAAAGGTTCGCTTTCGGCAATTTAATGCATTTATGAAATTAGGTGATCAATTTTGCGCTGGATTTAATTAATCGACGCCGATTACATAAATGTTAGATGGTCATGCTGGTAATTCTGACAATTTATGGATTATTACTTTGGGACAGCGTTTTGCGCTCGTTCAGTCCATCTGACAGGTCGTGTTCTGGTCTACTGACTCTGAAATTGAGAACACATGCATTTACAACCCATCTGCGCTGCAAAGAGAAAAGTGATTGTCACAGCGGTGCGCGTGCAAAACTTTGATATTAAGCCAATAAACATGACATGAACATGGCATGCCTTTACATTTGTTTATTAGTTCATCGATGACAGGCAATTTATCAAAGGTTCCAGCTTTATTTTAATACTGCGCTGTCCTTGTGCTTGAGCCCATTGGAAACCAGGACAAAGCATTAATTCCGGATGGAAATTTCGAATTCCTCCACGTGTTTACTCGCCGGCGGATCCAAGGCGCTGCGTTTGTTTGCGAACACGTCCAGCAGCATCCCGACGATCTCTAAGCGCTCGGCGAGGCTAAAAGAAGATGACGTAAATAACGCACCGCAAGATATTCGTCCGAGCGCGGTGAAATATTACCTGACGTCTGCTCCCGAGGGAGTGTCGGCCTCCTCGGAAACATTCGCCTCAACCGCCACTTCAGCTGTAGAACTCGCCGGTGGCGCACAACGATCCGATCCTTGTCCGATTTCCATACGAGTGCACATCGTTAGAATTCGGACGGCCGTATTGTTAAAATAGTACGGGTCACTGAAGGAGCGGTCAAGATCGTTCAATAATCTGTGGATGCTGGCGTACTCATCGTCGGTGCGCCCGGTTACCACCATCGAGTTCACCACGGTGCCTCCGCATCCCGCATTCATGCTTCCCAAGTGTTTGATTGCCATCAGGGTGCTGCAAATCATCGCGTTCTACCGGAAAATAAAACCGTTAAATGTTTCTCATTTCGACCACTTGCACCATATAACTAGTGTCCGAGCGAAAGTCACGTTGGCGCCGAAACCGATACCGAAACTGAACCTTTCCCATATTAATTTTACTTAACGTGTTCACGTTAATCAATAATCACTAACAACACGTTTCGTTCGAACGAACGGAACGAAAGTTCGGCCCACCGAATATTCGGTCGGACACTACATATAACATGTAATAAGGCTTCTAAACTCCTCATCACTCCTCAGTCGTACTTCCTCTTCTTCCTCTTTGGCCTCGGCTTGATGTTAAAATAGTAAATAAAACGGACTGAGTCCTTACTCCTTACAATGTGTGTGGTGATCACTTCCTCCCATGCGTCGTTAGCGCTAAGCTCCTTATGGTTCACGACGATGTGGACCTTTTTCTTCGAGCGTTTGAGCGCTTCCGAGTAGATCACTGAAAACAACGCGGCACAACCGCCAAGACGGTTAATGGTCGCTTTTGTGGCTTTCGGTGGCGCATAATCGAATCAACGGTTGCGCCACTTACCTTCGAGATCTTCAATTTTTGTTAAGTTGCCAGTGTAATGAGACAATCTCGTATCAACCAATCCCAGCCGTTCAATGCAATCCCTTTTTGTGTTCGATATCAGCAGCGTCTGGATATCGAGGACAGAGGATACGAGTACGAAGCGAAAGAAAACAAATAGTACTGAATACCAAAACCATCAAAAGAATTTTCTTTAGACGACACTTTGCAGCGTCAAAATTCACGAGATCTCACCTTGATATTTTGCTCCAGTATCGCTTCAATAAGGCTTTTGCTGTTTTCTGTTATCTCGCCACAGAACAACGCATTTTTCGACTTTAAGCTCATCTTGATCTTGCTAGCCAGCGAGCGGAGACTAGTTCACTTCACTTCCGGTGCTTCACACTGTACTGTACGCTTGATGTGTACTGATTTAAGTCGTTCTATTTTGTCATTCCGCTACGAGTGTTACGACCTACTGTCCACAGCGTGAAGTGGTAGAGTATACTGGACGTTCAAGTCGGTATCAGTGGCTTAAGGTCAAGTTCGTAAACCCGACCGAACTATTATCATTATCATTCTAAATTCGTAACCATAATAAATAGAGACTTCTTCATTGTGACGTTCAACGTCTGCGTCTGCGCATGTTGTTAGGGAATTCATCAAAGGTTCAATTATACAATATAAATAAGCCATTGTGGGCATGATAATCTATTCCGCATTCCGACTGCAACTGTGTACAAAACACAAAGTCATTTGTATGCAATGATAATCTCACATTGAGGCAGCGAGTCTGTTTACTTCCTTACGGAGTCATAGAACCTTCTTATAATACATTGTAAATGCCATTGAAACTATATACAGGTTGTAATAAAATCATCACTTTTTGATTTTATAGATATGGTCAGCACCATTGAATTCTTGACGACCTATCTTGTTCTCCCTTTGTTTTACTTTTACTCTTTTTGTGTTGCGGATGAATTTTAGTTTTATGTGGTCAACTAAAAAATTCATTTGGTTCGATCCCCGGGCTGCGTTAAATCTTTAGGCCGCCGGTCCTCCGGGCAAAAGATTTATTTCTCCAATTGACAAAAAATACCCCTCTAATAGATAAAAACACCATGCGCAAATCCGTTTGACTCGCCCGTTTCGTTAACTTTTCCAAGTTCTTTTTCTCCTCTCACTCTCTTCTCTTCTACTGGCAGCGTCGTAGTAGGATTAGCTAGACATATCCTTGGACGTCACACGGATGTTAATGCTTTGATCCTGTTTTTTTCGCCCACCGAATCGTGCGTATTTCCTTCTATATAAACCACGAATTTCCGATACCCCAAGACAACCGGACATTACTCAACGTCGCATTGGCTGAACACAAAATTTATAAAATACCCCCGAAAATAGAATGCACATAAATAAAAATGTCGGTAAATACCCTTCTGCAAATTTGCTAGTGGTGTAAAATTATGTAAATCCACTTCAACATTTTAATTAAGGAACAAGCACCAAGAGTTTGTAACTTGTCAATTATAGATATAATTTAATTATAGATATCACATTTTTGTGGTGTTTATACGGTAGCGGAGGCTAAAGTTAATATCGTATACATTAAAGTTTAAATTAGTTTTAGTTTTCTTGAAAGAGTTTGTGAAGTACATTATAGAGTATTCTGTTTGTCTCGCGGCCGTACA
>JARJDQ010027729.1:0-16661 GCA_030264215.1 Geostiba sp. GC000077
GTAACAGGATTTAGCCTAATTGGCGGCGAGAAGGATAATGTCATCGAGTGTGTGGTGACATCATGCGCTTTAAGATTCAGCGGCACATCTTCCGGCTTGACTTTGACTGTGACCTTTTCAGAGAGGCGCCCAAGACCGTTCTTTAAGCGAGCCGCAACGGCGATAGCATACTGAGCGTATTTTTCCAGATTGACGAGGTCGGCACTCTCAGTCAGACCAACAGGTTTCTGTTGCCATTCGTCCAAGTCTTCCACTGCCGTCATGGTGTAAAAGATTTGATAGCCGATGACTTTGCCACGAGATGGGACGTGCTCCCACCAGACTTCCACGCTCGAATCTGAAGTGGCAACTGCTCTAACGGACATAGGAGCTCGACCGATGTCGCGCTCGGTTTCCATAGTAATCTTCTCGCTGTAAGGGCCAGCACCTTGGTTCGTATACGCTTTGATGTGGAATGCATACTCGGTGTTCTCCTCGAGATTGGTGAAGACTGCCTTGGTGGTATTTACATTCCGCTCGATGATATTGCTATGGTCGGATTTCTTGTGAAACTGGACGTCGTACTTAACAATCTGCCCATTGCGTTGTTCTCGCGTTGGCGGGTCCCAAGTGATGCACACCACATCGGGCGTCTGAAAGTGATAGCTAATGTTCGTTGGTGGTCCGTTGGGCGGTCCCTCTGGGGTGTGCTTGAGCTTGATGGCCTCCTGGCCGATGCCAATATGATTCAGCCCAGCCACACGGAATTCATACTCGACGCCACGCTCCAGCTCAGTTATCTTGTAGCTTTGTGCGTGTGCCTTCAGCCGTTCCTCGCGCAGCTCATGGTCCTTGACGCCGTAGCGCAGGCGATATCCCTGCAGCTCGCCGTAGGTCTGCGTCGGTCGTGACCACTCCAATTCGATCGTTACAGTCGGCTCCTTTTCGATCACCCTGAGAAGCAGAAAGTTAGAAAGTTCGCATAAAGAAGAAATCAATGACCCCATTATGTCGGGGCCGATTGTGGCTTGAGGTTTAAGTTGGAGTTTGAGTTTCGGTTAGGGGCTATCGCCTTACTTGAGCGTTAATGCGGGTCGATTAGGCACACCTCCCGGCGTCTTGGCCGTTATCGGCGGGCTGCGATCTCCATCGCCCTTCCTCGTTAGCGCCGCCACTTGCACCGAGTACTTGGTATCGGGCTGCAGGCCGGTGATGTTGATCTCGAGCGTCTGATCGCCGAGCACGTCGTAGCGTATCGGCTCGTTCAGTAGGCTCTTGCCCTGCGAAAGGGTTAGCAAACATTTTATTGCAGCGGAAAAAGTTTCCAAACAAGCATCGAAACTTTCAGGTGGATATCTTTGATGTTTACCTCGTCTCGTGTTTCCTGCACGTGGATGTGATACCCGCGAATGATCCCGTTGCGATCCTTTGCCAGCGGCGGGCTCCAGGTCACCGCCAGCGTAGTGGAATTGATCGGTGTCACTTGGACGTTTTGCGGATCGCCGGGCACTGCGGAGTAAACCAAGATTAAAATCTCTCACGGCGAGCGCACCAAAAACATGAAAAACGATCGAAATGCCTTTTTAAAACTTTTAAAATCACTGGCAAAAGCATGCAATCTTTGCAAACTTTTCATGTTTTTCTTTTCTTTCAGTTTTAAAGTCGTGTTTTTCCATATTTCTTTTTGAATATAAATTCATAGTTACAACTCAAAAGGTTTTTGGTTCATATTACTTCTTTCTATATTTTTCGCTCTTGTTCGATCGGGGTATAAATAACATTTGAATACCAACACATTAATTAATCGCTGAATAATTACCTCATTCCCATTCGGTAAACATTTAAAAGGATAGATACCTAATCGTATGCGTTCAAAGGCAAACTACACACACTTGGGTAAAGTAGTAATAGCGGATTGTGCGGGTGGCAAGATTTAAACATATGCATTCAGACGAGACGAATTTGAGTAAAATTCATCTACATGGGCGGACCAAAAAGAAATGTCCTGCATTTCCAGCATGTTGAATGCGTTTCAAAACAGGGATGGTTAAAATGTTAGTTAAAAACGATCAAGTCGTCGAAAACTTCCAAAAAATATCGCTGCCTTAAAAATTACGTGGAAAATCCATGATTTTTCGTTTGGTTTGCGTTCAAAAGCACAAAAATCACTACATATATACTCTAATCGTATATCATATTAATGTAGACAAAAAGAATGCGGTCTAAAAGTGCACACACAGAGTCAATACTCACTTTGAAAAACTGTGGGGGACCGTGTCAAGGCAAAAAGTGAGAAAAAAGAAAAAATAGTAATGTGAGACTGTTACAGTACTATACAAGTCACATCAAAAAATTTTGCTTGTTTGCGTTTTGGTCAAAAATATTCTGCTACAAAAATGCTTGCAGGGGATTTTTCAATACAACCTGGTCTCTTCTGCTCTGAGTACTGAGCTCGGTTTATACTCACACACACATGTAAAAATGCCGCCCCGTTTTGCACTCACGACAAAAAACAATATTCGATTAATAAAGTACAAAACATTGGAAAAATCTGTGTGAAAAAAACACCCGATTGTAAAATATTTGTTCCAAACAGGGGGGTTGTAAAAATATCAAATAGGAACGCAGTTAGTATAGATATTTTTAATTGTGTGTTGGAGTGTGTTTAGTAAAATGTGAGATTGTCAGTGTGTTTTGTATTGTAGGGACAATATGTGCACCATTTTTAATTTAGGACGAATAACTTACATCTTTGCCTTTTCATTGAAATAAAAATTGATTATAAGATGAATGAATGACTACGTAAAATATGATCACAAATTACAACACATACCAATTGAATGAAAAAACCTTCACTAACGTTTCCAAAATTGCTGAAAATTCGTGAAATTTTGCACAAACCGTAGTGAAAACACACACGCACAAGTCGATGATGGACTACCTCTATGCAAAACACATGCAATGAGTGAACAAAAAATACATTTAACCAAAAGCAAAAACAAACGAAAATTGTTGGTTTGAAAATTCATCACAGTCCGAAAACAAATAATATATGGTAAAATGATGAAACAAACAAACTGCTTATTCAGTTGTCGAATATTTTTGGTATTGGTATTCAAATGTGAGGGCGACGCAATCGCATTACGGAAATCACAAATGCATTTTACTGATAATCACGCCCAATGTGATGGGGCATCGATTCAGCATCATCAACAGTCGCCAGGAAAATATTCGCAGATCGCTTTGCACACGCACGCAGTCACACACATAAACGGTGCAAGTGTAGAGTATGCACACACAGGTGAGTTCAATATATATGTAAATATATAAATATTCAAAAAAATTGTGCCATATTCATTTATATAGAGATAGTGCGCCATGTCATCCTACTGTGATTGGTGCGGCCTACAGCGAGGCGAGATTGTGGTGGACAAATATTTTAAGAGGACTTTCGGCCACAAAAACGTCACGCATTCCAACAGTTTCCCCACTCCACTCCATAGGCGTCAGATTTGCACACATAATTAACATTTTTGCCTTACATTTATCATTTAATCACAAACACACACATAAGTGCTGCAAATGTTTAACATTTGGTGCGATTGTGAGTGCCATCAACGTTCGAATGCGTGCGCTTTATAGGTGCGTTTGCGGGTGATCAGGTGAAAGGCGTGATATTTTCGGTGGAAAAGTCAAAGCATGCGTGGAGTGTTCAATATCTAAGTACGTAAAAAACGAACGGTGCTTTCGAAAATAGAAACAGTAACGATACGGTAATAATCAAAAAACGTGTGGTTCAAACTCAAAACGTAAAAAACAGTTCGTGAAAAAAGTTCAAAAAACGGTGCCGTTTATCAATAGAGATAATATATTCGTGACTCAAAAAACGGTGCGCCATTGCAATGCATTTCTGTGCCAAAACCAAAATAAGAACAAACTCAAAACGAAAAACTGGTGAGTCGAAACGCAAAGATTCCAAAAATCAGTAAATCAATCCAAGAAAAGCAATCATTACATGTGAACGTGAGTAGCTAACAATTACAACCCAACTAAACAAACGGAAAAAATCTTCACACAATTATAACGTAATCAAATTTTTGTGACATCACGCCAACGCTTCTATTATTTTTTTTTAGTCGTTAGCTCATCCCGATCAATCAATCAATAATAATAATCATAAAGAGATAAGAAAAATAATAAATATATGTGCGCAGATAAAATTTGCATTTGCATTACAGAGAGATTCATAGTGTAAAAATTCAAAAAATCAACCTCAGTGGTTCTCTGCTCCTTCAAACGCTTTTGTAGACAGAAGAAAAACGTTAAAAACGTTAGTCATTTTGTTAAGTTATTAAACATGACAAATTTGGTCACATAGTCAGCAAGTTAGTATACAAAAATGCGTTAAAAATGTTTGCTGTAAAAAATCGTCAAATCACAAAACAAAAGACTCGCAGAGAATCAAAAATGGGTCAAAAACTGGCTGAAAAAAGGACGCCAACGAATTATGCAAAGCTAAAAAGTGCTTTGTCTTTAAGAAGGGTGGAGAAACCGAGTTTCTCTGTGAGTCTTTTCGAAAAATCTCAAGTGTGCTACAGACACTACAGTGTTCAAAAATCCTCCCTTCCGGTCGAGCTGCAATGGTGTGAAAAAAGTGGAGAAAAAGTCACAAAATCACATACCACTATGGGTATGCCAAAAAATCTACGGTACTACGAACCAAAGTCAACTCAAACATAACTATGATTTGGGGGTCGGTCGATCAACCAAAACTTTTCTGATGAGATGTGTTGAACGTTTGATAAAAAATGACGAAAACGCAAAAACCAAAAAACCAAAAACTATATTTACCAAAATATGTATTACAGGGACGTATTGAGAATTCAAGAGAGAGAGAGTGAGAGAGAGGGACTTTCTTTTGTGAAATCCTGTAAATATTATTTTAGGTCTGTCCAGACTACAAAACCATTAAACTTACATCGGGTTATCAATGTTACGAATAAACTTTGTTTAAATTATTAAATTTTGTTATATGAAAATTTAATGGTTTTGAGGTCAAAAGTAAGAAAATACAAAATAAAAAATAAATTGCGGGGTTTGTTTGCAATGTTATTTGTTTCAACGTACCATCTTCGTGGGTGCGAACGGTGATGGGATAGGAGGCGGGCCCGTCCCCGACGGAGGTGCCGGCGAGGACCCAGATGCGGTACTCGGTCCAGCGCTTGAGCTCGTCGAGGACGAAGCTCGTCGCGTTCAGCTTGTTGACGGAGGCCTCGCTGTCGGAGCGCTCCGCTTCGACAAAGTGCAGCTTGTAGTAAATGATTTTGCCGCTGCTCCTCTCCCTGGGCGGCTCCCAGCTGACTTGGATGGACGTGGGACTTACCGCTTCTCCGGTCACGTTCTGCGGCGGCGCGCCCGGTACTACGGCGGCGTGTTTGCGATTAGCCAAGGCGCTCAACGTAAGCAGCAGGGTGGGTGGTGGGTGGCGAACACGCTTCGCGGCCGCTGAGGCCGCGCAAAGTGTTCGGCGCCAAAATCAAGTGACATAATATGTACACACGCCGTGGATATTAACACCAGGCGAGAAATTGGTTGAATGTTTGATCGAAATAGAGACACCACTTGTATGACTGACTTCATCAGCATCGTCTGGCATTTGTGCTGGTTTTGACCATATTATTTGTGTGACAAGAGAGAACTTAAAATGCATCAATTGATCAGAGAAATGCAAAAATATACGAAGTGCAGTGCTCGATTATTCAACACAAAACTCAATTAAATCAAAAATGTAAATCAATTCAAATTAATATCCACGTATATAGAGTATAAAGACAAATCGCTAGTCATTACTTGGGCATGCAATGCAATATCACAGACACAAACTTATGCAATCACTCTGCACAGCACGACACACCATCACCATACCACATCACTCAAACCAGACTCATTCAATTTCATTGTCTAAAATTTTCCCTTTTGTTCTCATTTTATGTATCAATATTTAAATGCTTGTAACTGAAAATAATACTGCTTCTTCGCATGGAAAGAAGTGTTTACCCATCACCCGATTTGGTTAGTTATACTCGGCGCCATTTTGATCTGGGGCAGGTGCCATTTTCTTACCATACTGCTTGGTGCGCACGTGGATCGGCGGCGTGGTGGCACCCTCGCCGCGCTGCGATCTCGCCGCCAGCCATACGTAGTACAGAGTGTTCGGATAGAGACCCGTCAACTGATAGTTCTCCGTAAGGCCGATACGCCGATGGTGTTTCTCTTTCGCGTACGTATCGTTCCAGTACAGTTCGTAATTCACAATGTTCTCGCCCGAATGCGCCGGCTTGTTCCACTGCAACGTCACGGACGTTTCCCCGATATCCGATGCGCGTAAATTACTCGGCTGTGATGGCACACCTGAAGATTTACAGCCACAACATTAAAAGCATGATAGGGGACATTTCAATAGAGGTACATAAAATATACGCAAAAAAATTGGTGTTTGAACTAATTCCCAGAAAAACACGTTTTTTTTTTGTTGGTTCATGGTATCTTTTTGTCATACGAAAAGTCTACACAAATCTATTCGAAATACTTTTTTACTCGGAGTGTCAAATGGATAAACTCAGTCGATTCCCGGCGCCTCCACAAACACGAATGGACAATGCGGTGAAGTATCAAAACACAAATGTTTTTCTTTTCCTGAAGATAATCCATCACTGAACCCTAACCACTGAACCCTATAACCATCGGACTAAAACTGGTAGATTTTCCTAGGCGTCCTAGACGGGTTGAGAAAATATGAAGGAATTTTCTACGTAGATTTTGAATATTTGCTCTTTTGTGGAACTTCTACTCTCCTGAGGGGGTTACATATTTTCAAGCTCCCTTTTCGCAATTAGAAAAAAGCACTAAAGGTAAAGCGTGGCAACAACGTATTTTTTTACTAAACACCCAATAACTCAAAAATAAGAACAAAGACAATTATAAAATTAGCTACATTGGGAGGAGCATGAAATTTCCTTTAATTTGATATATTTCATAATCATGCAGCTTAGAGCCACGACAAAAACTTTTTTAAATCATAATTTTCAATGAGCGATAATTTATAAATTTACACCATTGTGCAAAGAAAAGTGACTAATTTCATGCCCTTTCTAGCGATGCAATTTAATTTTCAAAGTGTTAAAGAATGCATAGCGTAATCAACCAATGAATGGATGGTGAAGGCGCCGGGATTCGCCTAAGTTCCTAAATTTGAAACTACGGAAAAGAAAAAAACGCCTGGATACTAAGATCATTGAAGACTCTTAATCTGTCAAAAAGATACCAACAACAATTTCTTTGTGAGAATTACTTCCACCCAAAAACCTATTTCTCCTGTACTACGGTTACAAGAACTAGTTCTAGATATATTTGTAAATTTAGATCTATTTAGTGTAAAAAGTGTTACCTTGTTGAGTCTTCACATGAACGGGCGCACTGAGAGGCCCCGGTCCGACGGAGGTGAACGCCTGCACGCGAATCGTGTAGATGGTATGCGGCGTGAGGTCGCTGATGGTGGTAAGACGGTTGTTGTCCACCGTCTGAGACTTCCACTGCGCCATCGGCTGCGTGGGCGCATCAGTGAAGTATACCTTGTAGCCCTGCGCAAACATGTATATGGTTGTGGTATGCATGGTGGGCGAATAATCAAATGTAATGATATGCAAACAGCTGGGATCATCGGGATGCAGACGGCGCCGGCGCCGATGTGGTGCATTTCGGCAACGGGAGCGCGAGAGGCGAAAGCTTATCATCATTATGTTTTACTTACGGTCACTTGGCCGTTGGGGGTCTCCGGCTCGTCCCACTGCACCACCATCGTGCTGGAGCTGAGAGGCTTTGGCTGCACATTCTTGGGCGCGGATCCCGGTTCTGGAAAACGCAGGAAATTGTTATGGTAAGCAGGTAGCTGCAGAACGGCGGCGGGCCATTATTGTCGAAATGGCCGTTAGCTTAATGCATGTCGTGCAAACCGCACACAGCGTCAAGGGGGTTTGTTGTTCGATTAGGTCAGCATGGAACCCTGGGTTCTACATTACACAGTGTCACCTGCTATTAGACCACTCAATAGCAAGCTGTTACAAAAATTTGTGTTGCCCTGCAACAAATATGCTGCAAGCAAACATTAGTACCAATATCGGTAATGCAGAGATCTAAGTTATCGACATCACCGTCTGGGCAAGTGGAAACCCTAACTGAGTAATGTTGCGGAGGTTTTATGGCTGATTAGAGCACTTAATGGCAAATGACACACGGTAAATTCAGTTAAGTGATGTTCGTGGCACTTACTTGCACCTCCAAAGAGAGAGTCAGCTAAATAGTAAAGCACACATTAGTAGATTGCACGTTACATCCGTAACAAGTTAGTAAAAAGCATGCACACACACTTCATACGCACGCACACATTCAAACACTGTATAGAAATATATATGACACAGCTTGATGTTTCCATGTTGAATTTGATGTGTAGATGCTACTTCGATTTCGATTTTCAGCTCTAGTTTTAGTTTTTACATCGTTAAGGCGGAAACGTAATTCGAGTGGTTTCGTAACTTCGGCCCACCCCCCAACTTGGGCATTAAACCGTACCGCCTCGCGCTCGAAAGAAAAGTTGGAAGCAATTTAAACGACTGAACAAAACTCCATACTCAAACAAACTATAATGTAATGTCACACAGAGAGCACGAGCAAATTCTCTGTTGGTGTGTGTGTGCCGGAGTGGTAAATGCGAACACAATATGGAGGAGCGCAAGTTTTCAAACTATCAAAACTATAATATAGGTGGGTATAACCATGTATATAGGAAAAATTCATTTTCACAAAATCTTTTGTCATAATGGCAACTTACATTAAGCATAGCGATTGCATTAAGCAACGATGCAGCGCAACGATCGCATGAAAAGATTACAACAATCGGTTTCATAAACATTATAAAGCATTCATGGGCAGGAATCGATCAAATTAATTCAGACTTACAAAAACACAAAAATCACAGGAAATAGAGAAGAAAAGATGATTTTTAAGTTATGTCAACAGTCAAAAGAAACGAATTGAAACAAAAGTAAAAGAACGACCAAAAGCCAAATAAAACATAAATTTATTATTAATCGTTTGTAGTTTAGTTGGTTAATAATTCCGTAAGATCTTCATTTGGGTGGTTTCATTCCTAGAAGTGGTACTGTGGAGTTGGTAATGGTAAACCTACCTGTCTCCCCAGTTGTAACGATCGCTGGTGCACTGGGCGGACCTCTGCCGATATTATTATTGGCAATCACGTACAGCTCGTATTCGGTGTATGGACTCAAATTCCTCACAGCGTAGTACATCGTAATGATTCCCGAAATCTCGCTGTACGCCTGATTAGCATACTTGGGCTTGAACTGAATAATGTAGTACTGAAGATCATCAGGCCCATCATAAGACCACGTTAATCTCACAGAGACCGCTGTGATCTCGGATACGCGAACATTCGTCGGTGCCACGGGTAATGCTAAAACATACACATTCCAATTAGTATGACGAAATGCGGATTTGCAGATCAATGCACTCACATTGCACTTTAACCGCTGCCATCGATTCGATAACACCTAAAGAACTCGCCGCAATGCAAGTGTAATTCGCTGATTCCTGAATATCGGTCAACTCCAGATTGTTAACGCCCACTGGCAGATTGTCCTCAGGCGTGAGATCCTGCACGGCGCCCTTGCGCCACTTGACGAAGGGCATCGGCGAGCCGACCGCCACGCAGGTGAGATTGAGATCAGCGCCGAGCATCACTTCGTAAACGGGCGCAGGGGGCTTGGAAAACTGCGGTGGCACACGACGCACTTTCACGTACACCTGCGTGGACTTGGAGTACTCGGTGCCGATGGAGTTCTCCGCGACGCACTCATACTTCCCTTGGTCCTTTTCCTCGCTGGATGTTATCTGGAATATACCTGTAAACACGCAACCATGACCAATCGTTTTTTACATAGAAAAAAAATTCGCACTTTCGAATACTATAAAAAAGGCAATGTCCTAAACTTGGGAATGTGACACGAGTGTGGATTTGTTGTTACCCCAACTTGGGCTAATGGTCCCGAGGGCACCTCTGGGGGAACTTGAGCCAGCAGGAAAGGATGGTGACAAACAAGTAGGCAAACAAGCACTCCACTAGCGAGACCGCTTCAATGCTTGGCAGGAATGAAGGAGTGACTCTAGTGACTCAATCATCCAACTATAATGGCTACCCGCGCCCATCCCCCAATATCCCCGAAGAGTATTCTCCCCGGTAGGTACGTGTTTTGTACTGTGTGTCTTCCGCCGGCATTCTTTTCTTTCTTTGGTAGGATTTTTCAGCGTTGTGAGAGTATAGTATATTCCATGCTTGTTGAAAACTTTCAGTCTTTGAGTCTTTTAGTCTTCTAGTCTTTCAGCGCCGCGCAGAATCTTTCGGCGTTGAATAGGAGCGAAAATCTACAAGAAAAAGGAAATCAGGGAGCGAAATGTAATAACGAAACTTTTCTATATCCAACTAGAACTCGACGAAGTCCACTAAATCAGATAGCGCAAGGAAAGCGAAGAGATAAAAACTTGTTGTGTAGCGAAGTGCAAGAAAGCCCGTGAAGAGTATCCGCTCTCACTTCCTATACATACCGACAATCTTTAGTCGATGCAATTGATGAGCGAGAAAAGGATACCAGCAAGTAGTCAGTCATTAATTTCCTTTGTCCGCGTCGCGCCGCGTGCCGGGGGAGAAAATAAAAATCATCAACGCTTTCATTTTAAGACCTCTGATATCGCCAATGGTCGCATTGTCATGAACAAGGGCGATGGGCGACGAAGTGAAGCGAAAACTTTATGCCAGGTTGCCCAGTATAGCCAGTTGCAAGTTTGGAGCGATGTGAGACAAATTCAAGTGGCTCGATAATGGCTGCAGTTTGTGTGCGCCATGTTGGCGCATTGGCTTTATCTCAATCCATATTCACACTGCACACCCAAGCCTAGAGACTAAAGACCACGCGAGAGGTCGAACCAGAATGTAACGCGTGTGTTGGTGCGAAGGTAGAAATGCTCCTTCGGCAAACCACCCTCCAGCCAGCAACAAAGCCCAAGAATAGGTTGGAATCAATATGCAAGGCGCGCACATAAGATGCGAGAGTAATCCGGGAGAAGCTTATATTACACACATCTTACTACCTGCGGATCGCTTATCCCGGCCCTGCGCGGTGGCGGCGCATATAAAATTTATGAAAAGAAAATTCACGGGGAAAATTCACGAAAACATGTTTTTGCTGGGCGCGCGACGCCACCGGAGTTCAGCGGCACGTTTTCATCATAGATCCGCATGCCTCATCACATTCTACATGGTCCTGAGGAAATTTATTTAGGGTGGAAAAACATCAGCAAGCCAATGGAGAAAAAAAACATAGGCTTGCAAATGTCCTGGACCGCCAAAATGAAAAAAAGTAGGTAATCATATGAGCTGTGCAATCTAGCTCAATTTCGCCCCACAAGCTCGGATAATTTGCTGTGTTTCCCACACAAAGAATTTCTCCTCCTTCACCAGGAAGATGGGACCAGATTGAGGGTTATGTATGAGGATTATATCTGAGGTTTGCGAATGACACTGACCTTCGGCGATGGTGTACCGCGGATTGTTGGTGGGATCGATGGGCAGCATGTTGCGCACCCAGTAGATCTTCGGCAGCGGGCTGCCGGTCGCCTGGCAGTTGAGCTGGGCGCTGTGGCCGACCTCGACGACCTTGTTCTGCTGCGGCGGCTGCGTGATTTGCGGAAAACCGGGCGGAAGTTTGTCGGCTGTAACAAATAGCAGGAGGGACCATTACACAACAATGCCCAGTACAGACATCAACACCACACGCGCATTGTGAATACACAGAAGGTATAAACACCATGCTACATATATACAAGCACGGATAATACTCTGGACAGGCAACCCCCAAACACAATATGGCCATGAGTGCGAGTGTGGGAGAGGGTGCATTAAACAAACACATCCTGGCGGATCTGTTGCGCGTCGTTAATGCCGCGAGGCGCTCGCGAATAATGGACGCGAATTTCATCGCGGATAATTAAATCGAAGCGATTCGTTATGCGGCATTCGATATGTGCTTGGTATCGGTGGCCAGCGACAGCCGGACGATGTAATGCTTTTGCGCGTCGATAAATTATTCGCGTTTAGTTTTCGTCAAACAAAACTGCCAGTAGTAGAGGAGGTTTACGCTAAATATGTGTGTTTGGCATAATACGCACAAAGATGGAGTTTGCATTTATTAGTTCGTTTTAGTATTTTTTTGGCAAACTAAAGGTTTTCAAACATTTGAGAATATCAGTATCAACCCGGCGCCTCCACCAACATAAATAATCAATGGGTTGAGTATCAAACTTTGGGAAATAACATTTTCTGTTTCAAAACTTGGCGTATTTTAGGCCTTTCCAGTGATGTTATTGCATTTTCATAATATTCTAGAATTCACTAAGTAATCAACCAATGTATCATTAAAAGCACGTCTGTGAAATGAACATTTTTGTGGAGGCGCCGGGAAGTTATCGACTTTGCCCAATTCACAAATAGGGTAGGAAAAATACGTTTTCATACTAAAATTGTAGTAGACTTTTAGTATGCGAAAAAGATACCAACAACAAAAAAACTCAAACCGCATCTCGTTGGAAATCGGTACCTCGAAAAAACCTTGTTCTCCTCTCCTCTTCCAGTCTGAAATATCAATGCATTGGCTCAAAGTGACGGACTAATAAAGTACTACCATTCTTGGGCGGTACTATCCATGTTACGTAAACATTCAGCACAAACCTAATAGTGTTGTAATTTAATATTGTATCGTCACTTTTTTGTCCGTTTCAATATTTAGGGTTGCATTATGTGTAGTGTGTGGTGTGGTGTGCGTGCTTTATGAGAGCGAGAATAAACAAGACGCGATGTGACAAGACATGATAAACGAGCGCAATATAAACGGCGCACCGCGTTTGCTGGCCTCTGGTGGCTGTAATGATAGAAATAAAAAAAGAACGCGAATATTGTATATATACGTCGTGTAGCACGGCGCGCCAGGGTCTCGTTAGACACCGAGTGTTGTGCGCCGCATCAGATATGATGATACAACCAGCGATAACGGTTTGTTAGTGATGTTATACGTCATCGCACCGAATCGTCCACCATTTTGTTCAACCCAAAGGAAAGAATTTAATTTTGTAGTTCTATTTAAAGCAATCGTACCCAGCAAACAAAATCATATATCTGATACGTAGCATCGAGGTAAATTTGATGTAACATATAAGTCTTAATATCCGCCATACGGGTTTGTATCAGATATGTATGTATCATTGACATAACCGAATAATGTATCATAGATGTAACATAGGTATAACATAGATGTAACATTGCCTTAAAAAAAAAGGACTTCGTTCGAAAGTATCGTTGTGAATTTTCTCAAGTTTTTTATTTAAATTAAAAAAAGTATCTTGCATTGGCGCCCCTGGAGGTTCGTTATGCATTTGCGTTACGCTTACGCAAATATAAATTTAAAGTGTTTAATGACGAAATAATTGGCCAGTAATTGCGTGCCACAATTAAGGCTGGCGTTTAAAAACGCGTTAAAAGCTGCGAATTTTCCGCGCGAGAGGAGAGCGCCAGTGTTGGGGGGCGGCGCGGGCGGCGCCTCGGTAATTATGCGGATGGCATTAAAACGCCTCTTTCATTCCGAAACATTTAGTTTTGGCTTTTATTTTCCGGACTGTGAAACACATTACGTGCTCGGGGCGCCGCCGCCGCCGCCGTGCAGTTGGAAAGTTTTGCGAGAACTCCGAGTCGGCAGACTTGCAACCCAATCCACCCACAACCGCCACCATCAACATCACTTCCGGTAGAGAAATTGCACATGTTTTAAAGTACTTAATGTGCTTACTGAAAATAGAAATCCAAACACTTTCGAATAAAAACTTAATTCCAGCACTGCATAAATCTATAAAGCGACATCTATAGGTGAGTAGGTGTGACATCTTAATGCTAACCTATGTCACAGTGCCTTCAGTTTCTTTCTCGTGTTGGATGTGCTGCGGGGGGGCGAAATTCGAGTCTGTTCCCAGTAATTAGCAAAATTGATTCGTTTGCTATAAATTAAACCGTCTCTCGAGTGGAGGCAGCGGCGGTGGTGCAAAATTAATAGTGTACACTTTGTCAAACGCCATGGCTGGCGCTGGTGTGGGCGGGCGGCTTTCTTGCGCCCCGAATTCCGTAAGCAAGTTTCCCTCGCGCCCGCCGCGCGAATGTAAATGCGAACTGCGAACAAGCGTTTTGTCGCAGTAGTGTGTGTGTGTGTGAGTGGCGGCGCGGGGGGACGGCAAGAGACAACTACCGCTGCGGCCGGATAATTCAACGAGCAGCCAACGAGCCAAACCCCCCGCCACACAGTCGAGCGGTACTTGCAATTGTAGCGTCTGCTCTCAGATCTTCCTCGGCAGCCAATAGTTGGCAGTGCGGGGGCACAGATGAGGGTAGCAGGCGCAAGAAAGTGTAACCCCAAGCCCGGCCTGGCAGTGTCGTGTTGATGGACTATTGTGCGGCGGCACAATGGGTTTATCACGCGCCATTGTGAAGCCGCGGCGAGCGTTCTTTGTGCCGGCGGTTACAAGTCGACCCCGGGCGGGCAGGCGCATCCACCAATTCCACCATCATCACAGCTATAGCCCATCCAAGTGGCAAGTAGCAAGTGGCGCTTTCACGCTTCTTTAGTCAGTCGCAAGCCGGAGAACAAAATATCAGCGCAGAGAGATGAGATGTGGATGATACAAATCATCTGTTATTATGAGGATGAGGGCGAGGCAGAGGGGGAAAAAAACGGCGGGAAAAGTTTTCCGCCCTCCCTCCACCCCGACTGCGGTTGACCTCAAACTCACTGCCTTGGAATCAGCGCTCCTTTTGTTGAGTTGTATTATTGATGAAAACGTTTAGGAAAATTGCCGCTTACCGCAGTCTCAACAATGAGATAAAAACCCAGAGGCAGAAAAATGCTGTCAAAATGGATAAATCTACTCATATCAAACAATGCAACCAATCTTGCACCATTATTCATTCTTTATCATTACTGCACTGCGAACACCCTGTATATAAATGGATAGGTTGTTTGCCGTATCTTTTCGATGCATCCATCTATTTTTGTGGCAATTTTATTGCGCGTTCGAATCGAATTTTTACTTCTGGGAATAAGTGATTTCTCAAATCAATTTTCCTCCTCGCACTTGCATAGTGTCGGAGCAGAGTGGCCAGAGGGGGATGCGAGACCGGCAGTTATATTCCCCGCCGTTTTCCGCGAAGATCCTTTCCTTTCACACCCAACAACTCGCCAACAACTACGGCCCTCTATGCCTCTATAAAGCCGCATGAGTGAATGCATAGTTGGTTGCCTACAACTTGTTTGACGATGGCGGCGGATAGACGTAACATCTTCACAACGACAAATTTAAAGAACTACAACTTGCAACATACTTGCTCAAAATAAGAAATGGGAAAAGCGTACAGTGTGGAATTGATGTGAAAATCCTTTGCTTGAACAAGAAATAGAAATAGAAAATACGCAACGTAGGGTTTGTATAACGATGCACGCGTCGCGTTGATTGTGTTGCATATATCTAGGTGCTATGTGCGGGGCGTACAATATTGCGCGTCGCCGGCGTATATGCAACCAAATATACGATACGCTTGCGCTACTTGCGCGCATGTATTGAGTGGCGAATGTGTGGCACGTTTACAACGTTTTCCACTAGCGCGCTGGGGAGTTTTGTTGGTTTTTGGCCCCGTTATAAAGCACACGTAACTTGACGGAGAGCGAAAATAGACGCGCATTTTTCATCCGGCATTATTGCCCTGCCGCGCGCGTTACTGGGACGTGCGAGCGCAGAACGAGGAAATGTGTGCGATTTTCGGGACGCATTCATACGTTCGCGCCCATATAAAGCATAAATATGTTTGACATATAAATCTAGTGCTGCTCGCAGTTCACACACGGTTCAAGTTCGGTTCAGTTCAGTTCACACGCTGGCGGGTGGTAAGGGATAAGATCACATCAATTTCGACTTGCGCGCTTGAATAAAATTTCAATAAGTCGATTTGCCACCCAGCTAAACACCCTTAACATGCGCCAAACGATATACATTCGCAAATGGAATATACTTTGAATATCACAATATCACAATAATATTTTTGTAAACCACATAAAGCTCATGTTTTTCTTTTCTATTTGTATTGATGTTTGGAGGGTGAAAAGCAATAAATTACAATTATCTGTACACATCGCGGTGGCATGTCGAACATGGCAAAAAACGAAAACAAATAACTTTACAAAGATTTACTCTCGTTTCCTACCCATCCAACACAAATCGATACAGCGAGTTGAATTACGGCATCTTTGCAACAGCCAACAGCCATATTGAAAAGTGTAAAGTTTTGGAAATCTAAAAAATGCACAATATCCGGCGCTATTTTAGGTCTCGGCTATAGTGGACATGAGAGAATACACCAACCAAGTCTAACTAGCTTAGAGTGTACCGAAAGACGTTTTCCGGTTTTCCGGGTAACTTAATCGACTCAGCCGGGCGTTCAAAAGCGGCGGGTTTAAGGTTGC
>JARJDQ010027766.1:0-11782 GCA_030264215.1 Geostiba sp. GC000077
AAAGCAAACGAATTAGTAGGAACACCAACGAGAACTACAAGGAATAACCCTCATTCGTTAATTTAACAAAGTTTAGACTAGTGAAAAGACCCCATTCAGTGCACTTCTCGATAAATGAGAACATACTGAATTCCATGACAATGTTTTTCGCTCGCAGCCTTGTAAATCCGCATATTTTGGGATGTCCTCGTGCTGGCCCTCAACTCCTTTGCTAAGTTATTTGAATGTTTACTGTTGGGTTCAATGTGAACAGTCGAACACAGGCGATTGAAAACGTTGAAAATGCTGAATATTCGTGCCTGCAACGACGTGTTCATAAAGCAATTTGAACCAATCCATGTGTCTGGTCAGTCACACACCAATAGAAGAATTTTAGAATTCCTGCTCCTGCTCCTGCTCCTGCTCCTGCAAACAGTATATAAACGCTTTCGTTCAACTACGTTTAGGCATTTTTCGAACGGTTCTGAAATTTATGTGACAGGGACATCCCAGCACATCGCTCGAATTCATTACTGATGAAACTCTGTTTTTTTTTCTAAACCATTTTGTGTCGAAATTTTTTCTGACTTTACATTTTGTTCCCAGACTAATTGTGTTGCTTGGTACATTATTGCAGAGTTCCAACATTTGCTTGTCAATCTTTAGCTCGGAGCGGTACGCTAGCGTGTCCTGCAGGAGGAAACTGATCATAATGATGACTGGCACTCAGAAGTCAATGTACGTATGGAATTTGTTCATTTTATCCTTAGTTACATTTTCAGGAGTATGTATTACACCTTCAATCTGTCAGAGATTTAATCGACAAAGATTAAAGAATATGAAGCAAAGTTGATAGGTTGCTCATGGTGGAAAATTGCACCCGACAAGGACACTCTTGCTTGCGCATCGTCACCGTATTTCACATAAATTATTTTCAGATTCTACGAACTTCCTGGTCATACTTTGCAGAGTTACGGAGCGTGCACTCGGTGGAAGAGTAAACGCTAAAGAAAAACGATTCAAAGTAAACTCTAATCCAAGCACTTCTCTTCCTATTTCACCCACACCGCAACTTCAACCAAAATGTGGATGTGGAGTTATTGCATCAAGCCTTACCTCCTTCACACCTGTTTGAAACATCAAAACCTCGAAACTGCAAGAACACCACAACCACCAACTTTAAATTACGTCTGTAAATTGCAACTTTATTTGTGCTTCGCGTTTTGCGAATAGACGGAGACTCGACTAGAGATGAAGAACATGCGAAGGACTAGAAGAAGAAGATGGACTAAAAGTTGCATAACTTTATTTAGCTCTGTAGCTGAGGCTGAGAGAGAAAAGACAATTTCGTAGTGTCGGACCATTGGCCGTTGATTCATCATGGTAATTATGTCTAGAGAAGCCATCGTTAATTAGGAGAAGCTCATGCTTGGTGCCTGTGGCAAAAGCAACGTGATTAATTAATAAATGAGAAAATTACGAATCCCATAACTTTGTGATGGTATTCATTATTTAGCTAATTTGGAATTGTTGGAAAGACAAGCTAACCATCGTCATATTATATTAAATGTTCAATAATTTTTTTGAAGTTGATTGTTCAATGCTTCAATGTTCGTGAATATGGTTTGATTGTCATGGTTGCATTTATAGTACAGAAGTAATGGATTATGGGGTGGAACAAATTCCTACAAAGAAGTGATTTTAATTAATAAGTTCGTTGATAGTGCTTTTTTGAAATACGCAAAGTCTAGAAAAATCTAAGTATACTAAACGTGTTTTTTTCTTGCACGAGGTTTCAAGAAACTTAGTCTTCTCCCGGCGCCTCCACGAATATTTTCATTTCACGGACTTCGTTTTGTGATTCATTAATTGATTATGTAATAATGATATGGAGAAAAACCAATTAACCGATTTTATTTATTGATATGCGAATATCAGCTTCTTAATCCAAAAATTATTTGTTTAAAATCTTTGGTAAAATCCACAACTGACGAAATATGCTTTAAAATCACCCATTCCCTATCTTATCTCTAAATAGAAAAGTTTAAATTGTATAGGCTTGTTCTCCACCCCCTTTGCCACCAGCACTTAGTGCTATGTGAACTTGCACACACTCTGAATATCATGCAAATACCTTGCAATTAGCTTTTATAATTATATATAATTACGTCTTGGTGTGATGTGATTAAAAGTGCCATGTGCAGAAAATATACATTAGTAGAATCCGTTTGTTGACAGTGTCGTTTTTCCCTCTTCTTATAAATACAATAGTTTACATTTGAATTATTATTAGTGAACAATTCTCAAGCACATAAACTCTCCAGGGGTTCAAACAAGAGAAATGATACGTGTTGATATAGTTGCTGGCGTTCGAAGTTGCTTCAACACTTTGAAGTACCTGGGACAGTGGCCACCAAACGACACCGACCGTTCGACCATCATCAAATATAGAATCTATCAGATCGTGATGGTCACATCCTTTAATTTCCTCTACTTGGCGAGCCAAATAGTCTACGTCTTTCTGCATCGTAATGATCTTGAAAAAGTCACCGAAGTTTCTTTCTTATTGTTGACTTTTATATCGCTGAGCATCAAATGGTATGAGTTTACAAGGAAGCAGCCCTTCATCCAGGAATTAATAGATCTATTGAATCACCCCCGGTTTCAAGCGAAGAATCAACGTCAGGCTGACATTCTCAGACGGCATATTTCTGTTGCGCAATTACTCTTCAACTTATTTATTGGCATGTGTTTGTGTACTGTGGGCTTGTGGACTATCCTCCCCCAAATTGACCAGGGAGAAAAAGAATGGCAACTGCCGCTGGAGACGTGGTTCCCTTTTCGGACAGATCAATCAGTTGCATATGAACTTGCCTATGTGTATCAGATCCTCGCAGTGGCCTTCGGTGCTGTCATCAACGTCAGCATGGATATGTCTGTATCAGCATTCATGATCTCTTTAGGAGGCCAGTTGGACCTGCTTAATGACACATTGCTCAACCTGAAAGAGGTTGCTCTGGAGAGGATTGATCAACGCGAGAAAGGAATTTGTATCTTCAATGACGAAGATCATGGTAGACTACCAATTTGGTTAGAGCAGGAGATGGATATAATATTCACTGAGTGTGTTCAACACCACTGGTTAATCATAGAGTAAGTTTTAACCGTCACCTGTTTATTAAGACTAGGGATTTGCTTGTTTTGTAGATTTGCCCATAGGATTGTCAGTGTTTTTAAGACTACTCTACTAAGTATGTTTACAACCAGCGTATTGTTAATCTGCATCACCATGTTTCAATTATCAATCGTAAGTTATCTCTAGGGATCTCGTAAGTTATCTCAATTTCTATGCAGTACATACTTCATAAGTTCGTAAATCTGTTGCTTACTCTCCTCGAGTATTATCCAAGCTTGAAATTACTAAATGTCCGAGAATTGCACATTGCAGACATTCACGACATTGCCAAATGGTTTCATTCTTTCTTTCCACGCTCCAATCCTCCTCGGCAAATCGCAATAATAGAAATGTCCACGCGCAGGATGTTAACATTTGTAAAAATACTGCACTTCTCGATAAATGTGAACATACCGAAAAGAGAAACGAAAACATTCGATCCTTGAATAAATGAATTGCATGACAATGTTTTTCGCTCGCAGCTCTGTAAATCCGTATATTTTGGGATGTCCTCGTGCTGGCCCTCAACTCCTTTGCCATTTTCGCGAATGTAGCATGTGGGTGTGACCCATTTCGAGGCTAGGCTGTTTGAATGTTTACTATTCGGTTCAATGCGAAGCCTAAAACGTTGAAAATGCTGCATATTCGTGTCTGCAACGAGGTGCACACAAAGCAATACGAAGCAATCCATGTCTGGTCAGTCACATACCAATAGAAAAATTTCACCAACTACATTCTACATCCCAGTACATCGCTCGAATTCAATACTGAATGCACTCTGATGCTTAATTAATTTCCAGGTCGAACCCTTTAGCATTTTGTTTTTCTCCATGGTTCTATATCAGATGTGCATGGTGGTTGAAATACTATTCTACTGCTGGTTTGGAAATGAAATCATCTTAAAGGTTTGCTTATATTTACTATATTGCATCAAAAATTGTCCATATGTCGATGCCCTGTTGTTATGATACTGTTTTCATGATTGAACTGCTCGTACTCGGGTTCTCCATGGCAGTAACGTGAAACTTTTAATTAAACCCTGGAGTGTTGCACCCTTTAAAGCCGCTTTGCTATTTTCCAGCAGTTGTGCACTATACAGAATATGTAATCTAAATTTCACTCGGTCAGCATGCTTGTCGAACTTTCCCACAAACTTGAGCAGTGCATAGATGAAACTGTTTTTTTAGCGCTTTGTTCAAAACTAACCGTATTGCTTGGTTCAACGTTGCAGAGTTCTGACATTTGCTTGTCAATCTATAGCTCGGAGTGGTACCGCACGAGTGTATCCTACAGGAGGAAATTGATGATAATGATGACATGCACTCAAAAGCCAAAGGAAATTTACGTATGGAATTTGTTAATTTTGTCCTTGGCTACTTTTTCAGGCGTAAGTATTAAACCTTCAAACTGTCAGAGATTAAATCGACAAAGATTAAAGAAATATGAAGCATAGTTGACTATTCATAACCGCTTGCAAGTTTGATAGGTTAGTCGTGGTGGAAAATTGCACCCGACAAGGACACTTTTGTTTGCGCATCGACGCCGTATTTCACATAAATTATTTTCAGATTCTGCGAACTTCCTGGTCATACTTTGCCGTGTTGCGGAGCGTGCACTCGGTGGAAGAGTAAACGCTAAAGAAAAACGATGCAAAGTAAACTCTAATCTAAGCGCTTCTCTTCCTATTTCACCCACACCGCAACTTCAACCAAAATGGGGATGTGGAGTTATTGCATCAAGCCTTACCTCCGTCCCACCTGTTTGAAACATCAAAACCTCGAAACTGCAAGAACACCAAAACCACCAACTTTAAATTACGTTTAATTTGCGATCATATTTGTACTTCCCGTTTTGTTTCTGCACATTATAGACGGAGACTCGACTGGGGATGAAGAACATATCAAGAACAAGAAAATGAAGTTTGACTAAAAATTGCATAACTTTATTTCGTTCTCTAGCTGAGACTGAGATATAAAAGACCATTTCGAAGTGTCGGCAAGCAACGTGATTAATTAATCAATCGGAAAATTACAAGTCCAATAACTTTGTGATATGGTATTCAATATTTAGTTACTTTGGAAAGACAAGATAAACATAGTCATATTATTACAAATGTTCAATAATTATTTTGATTATTTTGAAGTGAATTTGTGAAATTGAAATGGGAGATAGAATAACAATTCGTTTGTCTGTCGTTGTTGCATTTATAGTACAGAAGTAATTATTGGGTGCAACTAATTTCTACTAAAATGCGATTTGAATTTTTGATTTCGTTAATAGTGTTAATAGTGTTAATAGTGCCTTTATGACATACGTAAAGTCTTGAAAATCTAGGTATGCTAACTGTGTTTTTTCATGCACGATGTTTCAATTGTAGTTTTAAATCAGTTATCTCCCATCGCCTCCACGAATATTTCACGGACGTGTTTTTGTGATAGATAAGTTGATTACGTAATGTATTTGTTAATATTTGGAAACTACAATAGTATCACAGTAAACATAAAGTTAAAAGAAATATCATCCTCTTCTCAATAATGTTATTTTCATAATTTTCGTTGATAATATTTTTGTATTATTGAGGTTTATTCAAGAAAATCACGTTGATAGATAATACACATAAAATGAGCTTTATCATGAAAGCTAGGGTTAAACGGCACATCATTTTCTGGACATCTTTTACTTCAAATTTGATGTAGAATCTTTGCGTGTTTATATGCATGTGTGCCCAGCTAAACTATTAAAATACATTTAAGAAATATACCCCTAAAAGTCTTTTATTACCACCCTGAGGACAACATCAACACTCTTGAGCTCACATCGGAATATTTGTCCAAATCAACAATAAAAAAAAAACAAATAAATTGCAAACTAATATGCTTTTAATTTCGTATATGTGGAGGAGCCGGAGGGCTTTAACTGAGTGCAAGACTCAGAAACGACTAGAATTATGGTCTAATTCAGCCCAGAAGGAGAAACCACAACCTCAGGCCGGTCACCATTAAACATCTAGTTAGTTGACCTTCTCGATTAGATTATTGCGTTTTTATTTTATTTTAAATAATTGCTTCATTATTACACCACTATCCAAACATTTAGAAGCATAGGTGAATATACCGTTTGATAATTTGTACATATTTCGACCTCGTGGGGCCATTTCAAACTCGTTTCATAGTGCATAATGAATTTTCCCGCTAAAGATAGTAGATTGTGCAACATGTATGGTAAGGAAGGTAATACATTCACCACCGTGCGAAAATGCATGGACAAGTCGGAGGTGGTATGCCATAGATCATGGTCTTACACTATTTCATTCTATCACATTGTTCATTCGTATTTTCGACCGCACGGAGCGGTCGTTAAAAACTTTACCGGCCGCTCCGTTCAACGGTCGGGAAATGTAAAACTTAGCGGCCGCGAATTGCAAAAGAAAGTATACGTTTTGCGGGCGATCGACGGAAAACAATTTTTTTAAATATGAAAATGAGTGCTTGAACTGTCAGCCAATGACTACACTTGGAACAAAGTTTGTAGAGGTAATTAATGCATAATTAATATTGGGTTAGCATATGGTGCACATGCTCCTAATAACATACAATTAAGTTCACGAATGTACGATATGGAGAAAATACTAATTAACTGATTTTATTTACTGATATGCCAATATCAGCTTCTTAATCCCAAAATTCTTTGTTAAATTCCTTGGGAACTTCCTGCTTTAAAATCACCCACTCCCTATCTTATCTATACATGGAAATGTTTAAATTTTGTGTTTGCTCGCTTTCCACTCTTTTGTCACCAGCATTTTGCTATGTGAACTTGTACACACTCTGAATGTGATGCAAATACCTTGCAAGTAGCTATTATAATTGTATATAATTACGTCTTGGTGTGATATGGTTGAAAGTGTGATATGCAGAAAATATAAATGAAGTAGAATTGATTTGTTGACAGTGTTGTTTTCCCTTTTCTTATAAATACAACAGATTTAGTGTAGAGAACTATTATTAGTGAATAATGCCGAAGCACATAAACTGTGGAGGAGTTCAATCAAGAGAAATGATACGTGTTGATATGGTTGCTGGCTTTCAAAATTGCTTCAACACCATGAAGTACCTAGGACAGTGGCCACCAGACGGCTCCGACCGTTCGACCATCATCAAATATTGGATCTATAAAGTAGTGATGGTCACGTGCTTTAATTTCCTCTACTTGGCGTGCGAAATTGTCTACATCTTCCAGCATCGCAGTGACCTTGAAAAAATCACCGAAGTTTCTTTCTTGTTGATGACTCATATATCGCTGAGCATCAAATGGTATGTGTTTACAAGGAAACAGCGTTATATCCAGGGACTGTTGGATCTATTGCATCACCCCCGGTTTCAAGAGCGGAATCAACGCCAGGCTGACATTCTCAGACGGCATATTTCTGTTGCGCAATTTTTGTTCAACTTGTTTATGGGCATGTGCTTGTCTACCGTGAGCTTGTGGGCTATCTTCCCACAAATGGACCAGGGAGAGAATGAATGGCAACTGCCGCTGGAGACGTGGTTCCCTTTCAGGACAGATCGACCAGTTGCATATGAACTGGCCTATTTGTATCAGGTCATTGCAGTGGCTTTCGGTGCTTTCATCAACGTCAGCATGGATATCTTTGTATCAGCATTCATGATCTCTTTGGGGGGCCAGTTAGACCTGCTTAATGACACTCTGCTCAACTTGAAAGAGATTGCTGCGGTGAGGATTGATCAACGCTTGACTGACGAAAATAATGGTAGACTGCCAGTTAGATTAGAGCAGGAGATGGATATCATATTCGCGGAGTGTGTTCAACACCACTGGTTGATTTTAGAGTAAGTTTGAACTAAAGTATGATCTATTAAGACTAAGAAGTTGCTTGTTTTGTAGATTTGCCCAGAAAATTGTCAGTGTTTTTAAGACTACGCTCTTAAGCATGTTTGTAACCAGCGTTTTGATAATCTGTATCACCATGTTTCAATTAACGATCGTAAGTTATCCCACTCTCAATGTGATGACAGTACTTACTTTAAAAGTTCCTAAAGCTGTTGCTTCCTGACCTCGAGGTTTATCCAAGCTTCGAAATAGGAAATGTCCGAGAATTGCACATTGCAGACATTTATGGTGTTGTCAAATAGTTTCATTCCACGTTCTAATCCAGCTTGTACGAATACTTATGCAAAACAAAACACACAGCACTCCTCCATAAATATGAACAGACTGATAAGCGAAACGAAAACATTCGATCTTTGAATAATTGAATTCCATGACAATGTTTTCGTTCGCAGCTCTGTAAATCCGCGTATTTTGGGATGTCATTGCGCTGACCCTCAATTCCTTTGCATTTTCGCGAATGTAGCATGTAGGTATGACCGATTTGGAGGCTTGACTATTTGAATATTTACTTTTGAGTTCAATGCGAGCAGTCGAACCCAGGCGAATGAAAACGTTGATGAAAATGCTGAATATTCCTGCCTGCAATGAGGTGTATACAAAGCAATACCAACCAATCCATGTTTGGTCAGTTACACAGAAATAAAACAATTTTAGTATTCCTGCTCGTGCTCCTGCTCCTGCAAACAGTATATGTGCGCTTTTTTTCAACTACGTTTAGGCATTTTTCGAACGCTTCTGAAATTTATGTGACAGGGACATCCCAGCACATCGCTCGAATTCATTACTGAATGCGCTCTAATTAAATTTCCAGGTCGAACCCTTTAGCATTCTGTTTTTCTCCATGGTTCTATATCAGATGTGTATGGTGGTTGAAATACTATTCTACTGCTGGTTTGGAAATGAAATTATCTTAAAGGTTTGCTTATATTACTAAATAGTCCATATGTTGATGTCCCGTTGTTATGTTACTGATTTCATGATTGAACTGCTCGTACACGAGTTGTCCATGGCAGTAACGTGAAACTTTTAATTAAACTCTGGAGTGTTGTACCCTTCAAACGGCTTTGCTATTTTCCTGTGCAGCGCACAGCCCACAGTAATCTGAATTTCAGTTTTTCTGCATGTTTGTCGAACTTTCCCACAAACTTCTGAGTTGAGCAGTGCATTGATGAAACTCTTGCTTCTCTTTGTAAACCATGTTTAGTTGAAATATTTTTACGCTTTGTTCCTAAACTAACTATGTTGCTTGGGTACATTGTTGCAGAGTTCCAACATTTGCTTGTCAATCTTCAGCTCGGAGTGGTACCGCGCTAGCGTGTCCTACAGGAGGAAGCTGCTCATAATGATGACATGTACTCAGAAGCCAATACAAATTTACCCATGGAATTTGTTCATTTTATCATTGGCTACTTTCTCAGGAGTAAGTATAAGATTGATGAAAAATGAAGCAAAGTTAACTATTTTTAACCGCACTTGCAAGTTTGCTAGGTTTCTCGTAGTGGATAATTGCTTGCATATCGTCGCCGCACTTCACATAAATTATTTTCAGATTCTGCGAACTTCCTGGTCGTACTTTGCCGTGTTGCGGAGTGTGCACTCTGTGGAAGAGTAAACGTTAAAGAAAAATGATGCAAAGTATACTCTAACCTGAGCGCTTCTCTTCCTATTTCACCAACACCTTAGCTTCAACCAAAATGTGGATGAGGAGATATTACATCAAGTCTCACCTCCTTCACACCTGTTTGAACATTAAAATCTCGTAAGTGCAAGTACACCACAACCACCAACTTTTAATTGCGTGTAAATCGCGTCTTTGTTTGCTCTCCGCGTTTTGCTTCTGCACATAATTGACGGAGACTCGACTGAAGATGAAGAACATACCAAGAACAAGAAGAAGAAAAAGTTTGACTAAAAGTTGCATAACTTTATTTAGCTCTCTAGCCGAGGCTGAGGGAGAAAAGACAATTTCGAAGTGTCGGTCGGCTGGCCGTTGATTCCTCATGGCAATGGTGTCTAGAGAAGCCATCGTTAATTAAGAAAAACTCACGCTTCATTCCGATGGCAAAAAGCAACGTGATTAATTAATCATTGGAAAAATTACGAATCCAACAACTTTGTGTAGGTAATCGATATTTAGCTATTACTTTGGAATTTTTGAAAAGACAAACTAAACATAGTCAGAATATTTTAAATGTTCAATACTTTTTTGAAGTTGATAGTGGAATGCTTCAGTTCGCGAATTTGTGAAATTGAAGTGGTAGATGGAATAACAATGCGTTTATCTGTCGTTGTTGCATTTGTAGTACAGAGGAAATTGTTTTTTGGTGGAAATAATTTCCACAAGTTGAGATTGAATTTTTTAGGTTCGTTGATGGTATCCTTCTGACATACGAAGAGTCAGTCTATCCCCACGCTTCCACAAACACAAATTGACTTTGGGGTGGAGTATCTAAGTTTATATAGACTGAATTTATCTATTGGGCATTCCGCACTATAGAAAAACACACGTTGCATACTTACATTTTTGTAGATTTTAAATATTTTTTAAATATACCATCAACTAACTTAAAAATGCAAACCCCATCTGTGTGAGAACAACTCCCGTCAAACATCTATTTTTTGCGTACATCTCCTGTATATTATTATTTATTGCAGAAATATCACATGGGTTGTCGATTAACTAAATTGTACCTCTGTCAATTAGTGCTTTTGTGTAGTCACTCATGCGAATGGGAAATTGTTGCCAATGATGTAAATATCCGAGTGTTTATATTTAGCCGTCACCTATGGGTTTTACAGTATTTCCGCAGAATCAAAACGAATAAATCGGATAATGAACTTTGACGGTTATTTTTTGAGCGACAAGTAATTTTCATCGAAGCGTTTTAATTTTGAAACTCAATTATGACCTGCTACGTTGCTAGCATTAAAAATTTGCATTAAATTCGAAATAATCGAATAACAAAACAATATCCATTGTTTCTCACGCAAATTTACGTATTGCAATTTTAATTTGGAGAAATGTAAACACATTCGATGCAAATTAATCAATCAAATGTTGAAATGTTGTTTTTTTTTTGCTCTGAGGTACTAGGGTATGAGCTAACGACCGGAGACAAATCGGCACAAATAAAAAAAAAAGTTTTAACGAGCAAACTTTTTTGAAATTTTATAATTATCATTTTGGATGGGAGTTTAATGAGTTTTTATGCAACGTCCCTTGCGTAATTGCGCCGATTTTTTAATATTTTATAACTCCGAGGAGCTATTTAGTCGTGACAAAATTGGTCATCAAACTTTCGAATATATGGATGATGGTCATGTGTAACTTACCTAGTAGGGCTTGGAAGAGCCTCGACTTGAAGATCCTGATGACCCGTTCGATGGCAAGTCGCAGTTGCTTGTCCTGCGGCTTGATCAGCTTCGAATGGTAGTCTTCGAGCAGCTCCAACGCCCGATGGGCCTCTGCAATCATCGGAAAAGCCGCATTATATATTATAATTTATACTATTGCAAACTCTGGCGGGGTGAATAAATTCCAGGAAGAAAATCCGTCGGATCAAAATGCAAAGTTATCGTATCTTCAACGCAGTGAGTGCGTTTAAGTATGCATATTGTATGACTTGAGTTGACAAAGACGAAGATGGCAATTCCACAGTTTGGCACGAAATTTATTAAATGTCATTTGTCCTCGTTAGATAAAACTGCAGCCGAGCA